>MQRK01120699.1:0-14375 GCA_001938485.1 Girardia tigrina
AAATCCGGGGTCGTTTATCTCTCTCGATGGATACCAATTTTCTCCGATAGTAATAAAATTAAATGTAAGGTTTTTATATTAATAAATCATTTTTATTTATTCATTTTCAACATTTTGACAATTAAGTTAGTTTCTCTTGCTTAGAAAGTAATAATAAAAAAAATATTCTTGAATTTATTTTTTATTTATTTTAATGAAATAAATAACTAATAATTTTGAAAAAAAAATTAATAATTATTTAATTGATTTATACATTATTTATATTTGTCATCAAGTGAAATAATAATCACAGAATTATTTTTTTAATGTTGCGGTAATTAAAACAAATAAAATCTTCATCAACACCGAATTCAACCCACTGGAGGTCAACAGGCATTTTGTATAACAAGCAAGAAATTACATCACACCAAATGTATTCAATCACATGTGCGTGTGTGTATCATTACATCACACAATTTCTTTAGATATTGTTTCCATACATTTTTGTCAAATTTTACTGACTCAATTACACACACATACACATATTGGCATCTACACACACCGACACAGCACGCGTTTCATATGAAGCACAGGTATGACTGGAAATTTATGTACTGAAATTTATGCCAAAAAATAAATGCAAATTAATAAGAAAAAATTATAGCAAAATAATAATAAAAGAAAATTATCAAACCAGAAAATTAATTTAATATAATATTTGAATTAAAACAATAAATTACAAAATACAAGAAAGCCAGCTTTATGACAGACACAATTCGATTGTGACAGTAAATAAATTCATTGATAGTAGTAATAGTAGTAGTAATAATAATATGCAGTAAAATGACTCGACTAGCTTGTTCATGTGCAGGCAATGAATCTAGGGCTAACAGCCAATTAGGGATCAGCTGCTATTTGGCCTGTGATTGGACATTGATTTTTATAGTCTCAGGCATTCTCAGCTTACGTGTGCACCTTTTTAGTGGACACGTTAAATTTGATAGGTGCTTTGTGGTGTTGATTCCTGTTTGGATACTTGTATATAAGTTGGGTTCAATGTAGCCGCGAGACAAATGCTACACAATTATAAATTTATTATTAAAAATGTTATGTTCGAATTGTTCAAATTATCAGGATTCTTTGAAAGTGTGGATGGGCCATCTTGCCAGTTGTCATCCTTTGCCGGTCGAATGGTTGAGTGACAAAGCGAAATTATTGACAGATGACGAAAATCAACGACCGTATACAATTGTCACGGATTCTAGAAAACGACGACGACGTCCGACGACACCGAGACCGTTAAATACGTTTATGGTAGTGTTAACTATTTTATTAAAATTAATAAGCGATTATTGAGTTTTTTTTAATTTTTGATAAATATATAAATTTTTGTTTTTTTTAAATATATTTTTTTGCGAAAGTCTGTTTTATCTGAAGTAATTTAACGCTTTACATTTTTAATTTTTTATAATATAAAAGTCATGTTATTTTGTTTTAATTTAACAAATTTATATATATGGCTGATTGAAAAGATTAAATAGCCAATTGTATCGCTTGGAATTTTATATAATGTTAATTTATTATTTAATTAACAATTTAAAAGTTTTTATTATTGTTAATATATAATAAAATGGAAATTGAAATTAATATATAAAACTAATAATTTCACAGTAAATTATAAAATGTATCTTTATTTTTCTAAATTCAAAATATTGTCGTAGAAGAAATGTCTGAGAAGTTTGTAACGAAATGTGGGAAATATTTTTCAAATTAATAATCAAACATGTAATTTTTAATAAGTTTAATTAACGTGAACTATTTAAAAATGAAATTTAGAAAAAAATGTAATATAAAATATGTGAATTATATTCATTTAATTATTTCGAAAGTAATTTTAAATTTTTTGATTTTTAAGAAAAAAATAAAAATATTTTTTTGTCAAATAAAGTTGTAATTTAATAAAAAAACTATTATTTTTTTATTCATAATATTTAATTATAAATTATTTAACTTATTAATAATTTAAATATCATAAAAATTAATTTAAACAACTGATAGACTGAATTCTAATTAACATTCATTTGAAATAAATAGAGAATCGAGAAGTATAATTTAGTAATTCAAGAAGAAAAACTGCTTTAATTATCTGTGCATAAAGAAATGAATTAATTGTATTATTTCAGTAAGTAGAGGACCCCCCTCCCGTCAAATGCAATACGCCTGAGTTACTGTTACTACTAACAATCATGAATAATTCACCTATTTAGAATTACTTACACATCAATAGTTCAAATTGGTGAATACCGCGCTTTGTATATTCAATGCAACTATCAGAAACGACCTCAGTTTTTTTTCCAGCTCTAATTTAACAAAAGCCACCATCATCGCTTCTCATCCACACCATCCACCCCAGAAAATATTTCCACTCTATCTCATAAATAATCGCTCATTGAATACATCTGCCACCCCAAATTAACAAAAAAAAAATATTTCACTTACGATCTCATATTTCTATTCTCATTCCCCTCCTCAGCTCTACTGTATACATGGTTGATTGGAAACTTGTTCAATTCGCTTCTAATTAGTGTTGAAGAATAGTGGATACAAGTCACGCTATTGAAAAATGTTTTAGACGATCATTACCCACCGCCTCGCATTTCTAACGAAGCGACTGTGATTATCTAATCTCTTTTCCAAAACTGGCCGGATATTGAGAAGTCCATATTGCCTTAAAGATAACGAATCCACCAGCCTCATCCTTTCTTCCCCTCTGTCATACCTAATCCCAGGGGGCACATGCAAACAAAGAACTCCCTGTTGGTTGGTAGTGTGTCTCGAGCTTTTCCTTTTTCCCCAGCAATGCAGCTGCAATAAATCTACCGTCCTGTCAATAATATAATGATGAGCTAACACTTGATTTCCGCCTAACCAAGTTCACAGTGAATTTTTGTTTCGAAATTAATTGCAACAATGCGACATCTCGTATTGGGTTGAAATTTCCCTTGAGAGTTCATTTAGTTGGCGCGGGATTTGTCTTTAATTTTTTTGGCTAAAATGATTAATGGATTCATTAAAACAAGTTGCGTGCAGAATGAATTGAAGAGAACAACAACAGAAAACACTGTTTGATTGTTTTACTCAGAATTGTTTGTTTAAATGAGTTATTCCTATTTTCATATTTTCGAAGGGGGAGGATAAAGAATTATAAATAAATTGATTCTTTCTCTGTCAAACAAAAATTAAAATCGAGAATAGATTTGTCGGATATTTTGTTGGGGAAAGAAGTTGTTTGTGTTTTTTTTTACAAAAGTTAGGAAAAGTTGTGTGTGAAGAGTAAGTAATGTAAGTAATACAACCGATAATTAGGACTGGCGACAGAATATAATTATCTTATTCAAATTGTGGTAGCTATGCCGGATTTGCTTTGTGTTATTTGTTAAACAGAAGATTTCTGTCAATAGATCAACGAGATGCTTCTTTAATTTGCTTTGTTTTCTTTGTTTTGTAACATGTTCTCAATTTAATAATTATATTATAATTTTATTTTGTTTCATTTATTTTTTTTTATTCAGATTTTCTCGAGACATATTCGACGAAACATTTTGTCAGTATTCCCAGATGCATCAAATTCTCAGTTGAGTAAAGAATTGGGAATTTTGTGGAAAAAAATCGCCGGAGATATAAAATCTATGTATGAAGAAGAAGCGAAACGATTAGCTCAGTTACATGCTCTCGAATTTCCCGACTATAAATATCAACCGAAAAAACGAGTTCGTCGTTTTGGAAGAGCAATGTTTGAAAGACAACAATGTGTTACTGAGCGGTCGAATTCGACAAGTGGAACAGATGAAGAAACTGTTAAAGATAATAATAGTGTCCAAGGCAGTCGGAGATCAAGTGATATTGAAAATCAATATATAAGATATTCTATTTTGGGGAAGAATATAGTGAAACGAGAATGTCAGTCTTTTATTAGTCCTATCAAAGCTGAAGCAGTGGAGAAAGTCGAACCCCAAGAACATCACTATTCCCAACCAATTCCAAAGCCATTGAATGTACGAATTACCAATTTTAATGAAAATAGCGTCTTTTTGAGGCAGCAAAGAATACCTTCTAACAACACGATGTATTTACTTCCATCAGAAAATTTAGTAATAAGTAGTGCAACAACATTGACATCACAAGAATTGGGTGAGGATTATTGTAGAGAGTTGTATATAATTAATGATTTTTTCCCAGAAAATGTGAATTTAGACGATGAAATAGATATTACAGGGAATATATTTAGCAATGACTTAGATTTAGATTGGCCCGAAATTGAGGAAACTTACTAACAGAGAAACGAAAATCTTAATTCATTATTTCACTACATTTTTTATTTAAAAAAACATATTTAAATATTTTTTTATTAAACAGTCTTTTTCATGTACATATAGTAATGAAAAAAAACCTTCTCTGACCTATAAGATGACAGAGATATTGTAATAAGATTAAATTGGTTATGTGTTGTTAGTGATTATTCTTATTATATTATATATTGTAATAATTTACTCTTTTGCAGTCGAAAAAAAATTTTTGTAAGATTGTTTTAAAACACATTGAAGATTTTTTAAACGTAAAAATATGGTGTATTCGATCTCGGAAAAGGTACTAAAAAGATAAAATAAATATCAGTAAAGTGGGTTTTCAAATAAGTTATGACAAAATTTCGTTGATGAGAAAAAATTATTTAATGAATCAATTTGAGTCGAAATTGAAGGAATAATAAGTCAAATATTCTTAGTGCAAATGAAGTCTAATGAAATTATGATCTCCTGGGAATCGAATCTTCGACATTTGATATGATTTCTATTGTGTATTAAAATAAATCTTATTATTTGCTTTTTAAACTTACATATTTAACTCAATCATTTATTTTTCCAAATACATTTTATTTAAATTATTTTTTGAAAATTTGAAATATATTTTTATAGAACATTGATTACAATTTTATAATGTTATTTATTTGAAAATTTCATTAGGAAATGAAAGCTATTTGTTTAACTGTAGTAAATTAAATTATTTTCATTAATGTTTTAATACGAATGTCATTGGAAACTATAAACTATGCATTTGAAGTACCAATTTAAAATAGAAATAAGATTCATAATTGATCATATTTAAATATAGCCACTTCTATTTAAGTTTTGTCTTAATAAATATTATGGAGAATTAAACCTACTGACATTTTCTTAAAGAAATCAAATTCTTTATATTTGAATTTAAATTTCAAACACATTAAATCTCACAAATAAAGTAGAAACAATTAAGTGTACTATTTAAAATATTACTTGAGTGTAGAAATGCTAATTTTTGTATTGTGTCGTTGGTTTAATGTTATTAGTCACTATATGATGACAAAAATATAATAAAAGTAAATTTGAATAAATAATGAAATTTCATTAACTCATTTTAATAGATATCGGGATAGAGAAACATCAAATCTTTTGAACTTAAGAATTTATTTGAACGATTAACATGACATTGTTATTCTGTATATCTTGATTATGTAATAATTAAATTGTTGTGTAATTCTTTTCGAAGTTATACTTATTCCTGACGATGATGGCTACACCATCGAAATTAATTATCCGTAAAACTATAAATGAGTGTACAGAATTTTGAAATAATTTATGTTTTTATTTTGGATTGCAAACCTTTCTTAGTTCTATTATATTACTTCCACCCACATTATGACCATGTTTGTTGGGTATAGGAATAGATATTAATCTATTTACCAAGTTATCAATCAAATCAAAAGGCAGAAAAATAATATTTCGAATATATAAAAAGTACAGTAAAATAACCAAAAAAAAATAAATTATCAATGGACTTTCAAGCACACCCTTCTTATCCTATGTCAAAATTTTATTTCGAGTATCGGTTCTACTTCGATATCTTTTAATATAGAGTTAGAATTTATCCGAAATATGAATAGTTAAAATAGCAAAAATTAAAAATCAACAAACATAGCGATTTAATAGAATCCAAATTATTAATTTGAATAAAAATATCAATGATTTTAATTACTACTACTACTATATATAATTATGATAGCAATCTTTTATTTCTATTTTTAAATCTCGGATTTCTATTTCTTGATAATCTCAGTAGGATTTGGTTAAAAATTATCTCCCAGAATATTGCAGCCTCGGTCTAAGTTAATTTTTTCCACTTTTTTCTCATATTCAATTAATCTCCGTGTATTCGAAATCCTCTTCAAAGTCTTCGAATTGTAATTAATTTCTATCTTAACCGGTCAATTGTAGCTTTATATAAGTTGATAAATATTTCCATCGAAATCTGTTAAGCTAATCAAATATTTTTTATAAGAAATGTAGGCTTCAAACTACTCTTTTTTCAAATTTTAAGTTTTTAAATTGTAATATTTTCTTAATAACCTGTACTTACCCTTTAAAATATTTATTCTAGTTCTGTTTTTCTTCTTTTTCTCATATTTTCTTACTATTAAAAATAACAACATAATATTTACTTTATAATTATAAATAAAACGCAAGTAAACATATGTAATACCTCTGTATTGTTTATGCAAAAACAAAAAAATATATTTGAAAAAACTTTATTATACTTTCCCCAATATGTTCTTGGATTCTCCAAAAAAGATGATGGATAGTTTTTCCAAATTATAAACATTTGATTTATCGAACTAAATGTTCATTTCTTGTTTTTTTTTATTCTTTGAACCTATAGTTCATGTTTACTCAGTTTTATGATTTGTGGCCTTCGGTCATGTTTTATATATTGGGTTGGTCAAAAAGTCATCACGTTTTTGAGTACGTTTAATAAAAAGCTTGAAAATATAAAACGATGTGATAAAATTAAATTCAATTATATATTCTGAAACCTCAATTTTCAGACTATGTTTATACAAAATATTAATTGATTTTGTTTTAATTTATTACTTTACCGTCAATTCGAAATGGAAAATCAAAATGAGCATATTCGTCAAGTTTTGTTCCATTATTTTCGCAAAGGGAAAACTGCTGTGCAAGCTCATAAGAAGATATGTTTTGTATATGGTAGTGACTCCTTAAAACTTCGACAGTGTTAATACTGGTTTCCTAAATTTCGTTCTGAAAAATTTCATCTGAAAGTCGAACCACGCTCCGGTCGACCAGTTGAAGTTGATGGTGACAAAATAACAGCACTGATCAAATCTAATCCACATATGANGACAAGAGAAGTTGCAGAGACTCTGGAAATATCAAAATCAAGTGTTGGAAGCTATTTAAAGAAACTTGGATTCGTCAGTAAACTCGATATGTAGTTACCACATGAACTGAAAGAAATTCATTTGGTGAAACGTATAGACATTTGCGATTCCATTTTGAAGCGAGAACAAAGTGGTCCATTTTTGAAGCGCTTGATTACGGGTGACGAAAAATGGATTGCTTACAACAATGTAGAACGCCGACGATCATGGACAAAACGTGGTGAGCCTGCCAAAACGATCCCAAAAGCAGAAATTCACCAAAAGAAGGTTATGCTTTCCGTCTGATGGGATTTTAAAAGAATTGTGTTTTTTGAACTCCGTCCGAGGAATGAAACCATCAATTCAGACAGATATTGTGGTTAGCTGGAGAAATTGGCTCATTCATTTCAACAGGAACGTCCTGAAATTGGCAAATCGAAAAGGAGTTGTAATTCAGAATGATAACGCAAGACCGCATACAAGTTTGACCACTGACCAGAAACTCTTATCACTGGGTTGGGAGGTTTTGCCGCACCCACCATATTCTCCAGACTTGGCCCCATCGGATTTTCACTTATTTAGATCACAGCAGAATTCCTTAAACAGAAAAACATTCGCCAGTGATGATGACATCAAATCGTTCCTAGACGGCTTTTTTGCTGACAAAGGCAAAGGTCTTTATGAATCAGGAATAATGAAGCTACCGGAAAGGTGGAAGAAAGTGATTGAAAATAATGGACAGTATATTGTGCAAAAATATTTGTGAATTCCATATCATTTTTTGATAATAAATATTTTAGTAAAAAACGCAATGACTTTTTGGCCAACCCAATATTTATATATTGTTAGATTATTATTTTATACAAAAAATAGAGACTTCTAAATTATCAGACTATCTCAGACATTTAAAATCAAAATTTACACGTTGTTTTATAATTGGATTTTTATGTATTTAGATAGTAATTATTTAAATAAATACAATACCATGCAAATTAATTTCTGACACCATGTGCAAATAGTTTTTTTTGTTTTACATGAAAACGAATTCACCAATTTTATTTGAAAACTGATATAAAACTCAAACTGTAGCGTAGAATCTGAATGTGTTCATATTTTTTTTACAAATTTTCAGTCTCGGTTTATTAACTTTTTATTTTCTTGTTTGTCTCTAATGACAAAGTTTTGAAATCCCCTCAACTTCACACAGTAATTAGTTATGAAATTTTATCATCACGAATAAAGAGAAGCTACTGACTTGGTTGATATCGCGAGCGTAATTTCAAAAGCATATATGGAGGAGTTCAAAAGTTATTCAATTTAGAAGAAAAAATCGTGTATTTTTAAAGTGTCATAACAATCAACATTCCTGCTCACGAAGCATTCAAAATTCTCATTTTAAAATTTTAACAATGTTATTAGATCAATGTTATTTATTAATAAACAAATTCTGTGAAGTAGATATTAATCTGTTTAACCACCCCTATTGTTTCGGAATGAATTAAAATTTTCATTCAAATCGAAAAAGTAAAAAAATTTTTTATTTTTATATAATTATGTAAAATAAACATTGTATAAAAAACAACATTGTATATTTAATCGTTTGGAGTTATTTATTTGTTTAAACGAATGAATGATTAAGGATTGTAATTTAAATCTAATAAAGATTACAAAAATCGATTTGCGAATTATATATTTATAAAGATAATGAAATTGTTGTGAAACAAACAATCAAACCTAAAAAATAAGAAAAAAATCGTATAGACAATCGTAAAATATCCGCAAAAGAAGAAAGAAAATCCAAGAAAAGTAAAATCGAAATTATCGACAATGAGGAATCGAAAATCGAAGAAGAAATACTGCTGATAAAATTACTTTATATAATGCAAACTGGCAAAATACCTCAATTGCGAGAATTTAGACTGCAACTCATACGAGAAATTATTCAGGAACACGCTAAAGATCTGGGAACAGGGCGAAGAACAAGTGCAGGAGAGCATCCGAAGAGATTGATTGGTCGTCATTTCCCTTCATTGGTAACATCAGAGACTGAAAAGAGAGCAAAACAACGTAAATGTATTGTTTGTAGTCAATCTGTTCGAAAGGAAAGGAAAAGATCTGAATCAAGATTTAAATGTGCTGAGTGTGATGTAGGGCTCTGTATCCCTGATTGCTTTAAAAAATATCATACTCTTACTCATTTCTAACCATTTAATGTTAAATTAAACAGCTTTTGAAACTTTTGAGAAAATTTTTATTTTTGAAAAAAATAGCCATTCTCAAAGGGTTAAACACCCGACGCTTTAGATAAATATGAAGCCACACTTCGTTAAGGTTGCAAGCAGCATTTGTAACAAAGAAAACTATTTTGTTCATCATGAAATACTTATGCTCCTTAAATATAAGAAATGAAGATATGCATAAAATTTTTGAACTAGCAGATGAGTTAATATCTCACATTACGGTGAAAAAGATTCAAAAAAAAGAAATGACAAATATTGTGTATGCTAATTTGATCAGGGACTACGACACAAAAAAAGGGTATCATTCTAAAAGGAACTACTGATTCAAATGATATCAAGGACATTGATACTAGAATGGATAACTTGAAGAAGTTCGATCCAAACAACCATGTGGTCGAATACCATTCGTGAAAAAGGAAATATGGAATATCAACCAGAATGGAAAACGGTTGGATACAAAAGAAGAAATTTTTTATGGAAATGGAAACCGATATGAAGAGGAAATTAAAATGAATGGAAAAAATGAAATGGACAACTGAGTAAATCAGAATGTATGGAATTTAAAACAGATAGCTACTATTTTCAATGGTAAAGAACATCTCCGATTTGTTGGGCTTGCAATCAAAGACATCTGCGATGAGATTGTCCAAATATAAAATGTATTTTTTGTCATCTAAGAGGCCATTTACAAACATTGATAGCACTGGGTTCGTAAATGACATCTTCAATGACAAAAATATATTTTATATTTTGACAATCTCATCGCAAATGATTGCAAGCCTAACAAATCGGAGATTTTCTTTTCCATTGAAAATAGTAGCCATTTGTTTTAAATTAATGTGCTACATCAAGTAAGAGAATGTGTGATTGTATGTTTGCAGGTATGTCTATGGGTGTGTATTTGTGTGCCTAAAATGTGTATTCTCAGTCAAATTAAATACAAAATAACAAAATTAACTTAGATTGTTTTATGGTGAATATGATTAATAATAATGAAAATAGTAATTGTAAAAATGAATACAATATTATGTGATAAAATGAATGCTCAGCCCAGTTTATGCGTGAAAATAAATTGTATGTATGTTGATTGTTTGTTAGATACTCAAGCTCGGTTGAATATAATTAAAAATACGAATAATGTAAGAATAAGAAGTACCAATAAAAATAGATGCACCCATGAATGTTGTCTTTTTCATCCTTTGTATATAAAAATATTAATGATAAATTTGACCGTACATTTGTATCTCTACGGCTCTTATTTGTTCCTTACTCATCGGTGGCGACACATAACCAAAAACCCCTCCGCAATTTCAATCCCTCAAAAACAGTGAAGTACAACATGAACATTTATTTCATCAAAATTATCACAATAGATTAAAATATCGATTCATATGAATTATCAGTATTTTGAAGCAACACAACGACCGCCTCTCAAACGAGAAACCACCGTAATTGACGCATCGGGAGTTATTTCATAATCTTCGATCGTTTCATCCGGTGACAGAACGATACCGTTATAAATCAAATTAATTTCATTTGCATTTAAACGATTCTTAACGGCTATTTTTTCTTTAACTGTGCTGATTTTATCATCAGGAAGAACCTGATATGTTGTCACACCGCCTTTGGCATCTGCATTATCTTTAACGTAAATACGCATTCTTTCAGAGCGAATTAACTGTTAACATCCCGATAAAATTTTAAAATGTGCGATTTTGGTAATATTAAAACAAACACTATTATTATTATCATTATTTTAATTTATAATTGATCATAATAAATATTCGAAAAAAAATCCATCGCGATGAAATCGATTGAATTATTTTATGCATTACAGTTTTTAGCTATTTGAATTTTAAATTGGTAAATTTGAATTAATTAAAAAAATTCATGGAATAAAATTTGATTATGATTGTGAGGATCTTCGAAGCTTTTTAATTAAAGCTGAAAAAGACATTTTAAATTAATTTATTTAATGTATATTTTAAAAGTATATTTTTGGAATATATTTTAAAGAATATGTATATATTAAATAAGTATAATCATACCAAAAAAATTTTTGGTGTACAAGCTTTAATAATTTGTCATGTGTTTGCAGTTCTGTATCTATTTCACCCACTTCCCAAATTTTTTTGACTGAGTTATCAAAGCCTACTAGGCGAAAATTTCGCCTACTGAGGAAAACATGAGAACGACACTAATTACTTTTGCGGCCAAACTAAAGGCGGTAGATGAGCAGTGACAGTGAAAAAGTATATTGTTACCTAGAATACATCTCTCCTGCAAGTTTCTTGTCGCTAGGTGAACGGGAAGTGGGTGAATTTTTGATCGCAAGATTTGATGCATTCAGACAGACAAACAAATGAAACGTAATAAAAGCTTGTACAAAAAGCAAATGTTTAGATTTTTAAGTTAACAAAAGTATTTAATTAAATAGATTTAAAAACGAATTAAATTTAAAGTAGTTGGTAAGTTAAATAGTTTGGAAAATAAATTAAATATAACATCTTAAAAATAGTTAAACAGACTTTAATTATGTTTTAGAAAGTAAATATAATAGGAAGAAGAATAAATATACAGGTTATGTCATTGTTGGGATATAATGTGATCTTTTAAAATGTAACAGGAAGTTAAAACAAACAAGACTTGTAATTAAATATTTATTGGTTATTGAATTGTTAAGATTGTTTGTCTTCTTATCATATTGCTCTTTATATTTTTCTTGGTTATAGTTTATCCGCAAACCAACTTACTTATACACAATGTTTAATTTTTCTAACATTAAAGTAACAAAGTCTGGGACTTCTATTAACTGTGACGTCTGTGAACTAAAATCCAAGTCGACAGGCATTATAATATCTCGTAAATATAAGAGATAACTTGGTTTATGACCTGTTGCTTCCGTTTTTGCATTATTTATTACGAATAATACATATGTAATGAAGATGTCCCAATCACATTGTTTTCGGTTTGTCAGACAGGCCATTCTATTTAAAAATGTACCGTTCATACGTTCAACCAACCCATTTGTTTCCGGATGATAATCTGTAGTATTGAGTTTTAATATCTCAAAAACCTGGTTAATTTGGCTCATTATACTACTCATAAAGTTTTGTCCCTTATCGGTTAAAATCTTTTTGGGTGGTCCATATTTGAATAAAATACGCTCAACGAATATTGGTGCATGTGTTTCAACCTTTTGGTCTGACATTGCAAAAGCTTCGGTAAATTTTGAGCAATGGTCTACGAAAACTAGAATGTATTTGTTGCCATTTACTGTCTCTGGCAATGATCCAACGATATCCATTGCACATAATTCAAATGGAGCTGTGGGTACTGGCATTGGTTTTAAGGGAACCTTCCTTTGGTTGCCCGTATTTTTCTGTGTTGCACAAATTGCACATGATTGAATCCATGACTCAATGTTGGCTCTCATACTTTCCCAATAATACTTTTCTATGATTCTGTTAAACGTTTTACGCAACGAGAGATGTCCTCCTAAAGCTCCATCGTGATACTGCATCATTATATTTTCTTTTTGTGAATCAGGAATAACAATTAATTCCTTATCTCCATCCAGATATTTCAATATATTATTCACAACTTTATATTGTTTTATTTGTTGTTCAATTAATTTTTCTTTCAACTCTTTAAGTTTGGTGTCGCTTTCTTGCCAATTTTGCAAATTGGTATTTATGTTCACGTTCACAGCTGCTATTGCAATCATTTGACTTATCACGTCACTACTTTTTATTGTCTCATTTTCTATTAGAGCAACTGGGATTCTAGACAATGCATTTGCCTTTCCCGCTCTTTATTTTATTTTTATGTCGCAACCTTGTAATTGCATTGCCCAACCAATCAATCGACTTGATGCATTCTTATTTTTTATTAAAATCTCAAGAGGTTTGTGATCCGTTTTAAGGATGATTTCTGCACAATATAAATATTGTCTAAAATGTGTTACACCAAATACAATTGCTAAACATTCCATTTCTATGGTGAATAACGAGTTTCTGCAACTTTCATAACTCGACTTACGTATGTCATAACGTAATCTCTTCCTTCGTCATCCTCTTGACCTAAAACAGTACCTAGAGCTCCTCCACTAGCGTCTGTCATTAAAAGAAAAGGTTTTTTGAAATCAGGATAACGCAAAACTGGTGCCGTTATTAAATTATTTTTTAGCTTATGAAATGCGCTTTGACATTGATCTGTCCATTTAAATAACTTTTTAATTTCATTTTTTGCCATATCCTTTGGTATTTTTGTTAAGTTTGTCAGCGGAATGGCAATTTTTGAATAATCCTTTTGAAATCGCCTGTAATATCCTGCCAATCCCAAAAAACATTGTACCTCTCTTATATTTTTTGGTACAGGTACTCGTATTAATTTTCCTGGATCGGGTACCACTCCAAATCCTGATACTATGTGACCTAAAAAATACTTGAGGTATTGCCCATTCACATTTTGTGAGTTTTATTTTTATTCCTGCTTTTCTAAATTCGGCTAATACATCTGATATATGTATTTTATGTTCCTCAAACGTCTTTGAATATATTATTTCCTCATCGATATACACTCGAGAGTGTTTTTTATCTATTAAAATTTTATTTATTCCACGTTGAAACGTAGCTGGTGCATTCGTTAGTCCGAATGGCATCTTTACAAATTCGTATAGTTCTTCTCCAGTAGTAAATGGGGTTTTTCGATGTCCGAGTCTTTAACTTTTATTTGGTAAAAACCTTTATTTGCATCTAATTTCGTGAAGTACTTGCAACCCCCTAATTTGTCAAACATTTCCTGGGGTCTTGGTAAAGGGTAAGTATCTCTTTTAGTAACGGCATTTAATGCTCGGATCTCAATACACATACGTATTTCACCATCCTTTTTCTTTACTGGGA
>MQRK01120817.1:0-10720 GCA_001938485.1 Girardia tigrina
TCCATCGGATTAGGAGGTCTTTCTTTTACAAAATAATTCATCGCCTGAATCAAAACCGGCACCACAGTAATAGGGGAAAAATGGGCATTTTACTTCAATCGATAATGGGGTTTCTGCATCACCTACCCTGGGGGGAGAGGGGGAGGGTTGTGAGCAGACGTGCTCATCGATATTGCACATGTAAACATCTATAGTGCATATGTGCAATATCGATCAGCCTTATGCCACTGTAACCATGACAACAGTGCTAAATGTGCTAATCGATATTGTAAATGTCCTAATCAATAGATCACAATGTGCTGCACATATGTATGCGTGCTATCACTGTGCTGCTCATGTGCAAGTGTGCAAAAATGAATAAAATCAAACTTTCACAATTTTAAAAAGTGACAATTATATTCATTGGTCCATTGTCTTTGGTGCACATTTTGATTCTCTATCCACTTGTGCAATTAGAATTTCGATTTATTGATTTATTTTTCCTCTATTTAAGTTTATAGTGTAAAGTTGGGAGAATGCTCATAAGGTGTAGAGGCCGAAGGAAGCACAATATCAAAATTATGCTGATGCACTTGGATAGAAACCCATAGGTCAATAGTCGGAAAAGTATTTTAGATTTTCAAAAAAGCGCATGAAAATCGATGATTGAGATGTTGTTTTTATAGTGCAAAGTGTTCTCGAATACCAATAGGGTGTAAAGATCGAAGGAAGCCCAGCATCAAAATTTTGCTTGAACACAGTCGGAATCCATGTCAACATTTTTGAAAAAATTTTCGTATATCGATTTTTCGTTCACAGTGCACAGTGACGGTGAACCTGCATTGGGTGCCCATATAGAACAAAGCACAATATGAAAATTGCGCTGATGTACTTAGATATGTGTTACAAATTGATATAGAAAATATATATTTAATTTAAAAAAAATTAAAGGGAGAAAAATTTTTTATACATATATATATAAAAATTATTTGTAATTGGTTTTTTTTAAAAAAAGAAATTGTCGTTTTGATAATAATGCAAATGATTGATTATAATTTTTTATTTCCGAATATCGATGACAAAAATAAAATTGAATTAATTCCAATGACTGATAAAAATTTTGGAAAAGTGAGTATCTTCAGGAGTTTGGAAAACATCGATATATCAAATGTTCATCGGGAATCAAATTAATGATGTTGAATTAACAATCGCTGCTGCTTTCTTTAGATGTTATCGTACGTTTTCGACCCGAAGTTTTCATGTAAATATCGATTCACAATCAGCTGAGTGTCAATCTCCAAATAACGGAAATTCATGTCGATATTTTTCAAAAAAATCTAAATTCACCAAAAATTCGAAATTTGACTCCAATGAAGATAATGACTGCGGTTTCGATATCGATGAACTTGACGACCTTGACTTTGAGAACATGACTGACTACAACGAGGACATTGTTAACTTAAATTACACCAAGGACGTCGATTTCAATAAAGATTTCACAACGGTATCGTTCAAGTTGAACACATTAGGATGCGACAAGATCATCATGCATTGTCTCAAGATCACACGAGAAACATTCGAGAAGTTGCATTTGAGCAGTAGAGTAAAGGCATACGGGTCTCTGTTTAAAAAGAATAGTGCGAAGGTATCGGTCGGAGAGTTGTTTGAATTATCGATTGATGAGAAAATAAAAAGAATTCGAATTTGTCGAACAAAAATGAGTGAATCTAATTACATTATCGTGAGTATGAAAAGCTCGGATGTGCCGATTCAACCGGTGATTCTTGCCAAGTCTCTGCACGATATGATTTCGCAATTCGCTGCCACAACACTGACCGCATCGATCGATACAGTAGGATTCTGTTCACCGTGAATTCCGACAAAAGCGAACCGATCGGCCGAGGAACAAAATAAATGGCCCAGCACAAAAGATGCAACACCAACAGGAACCCATAGGTTAATAGTCAGAATCCATGCCAATATTTTCGAAAGTCATCAGAAATCGGTGTCTAGTGCTTTTTTGAATATGTGTGTATCATGTATGCACTATACAATATGTACAAAATATATTATATTATAATTTAAACTATTCAAAAGGTGACCGTATCCAAGATGATATCGTCATGCATCCATCATGGTAACGAATTGAACAGTTAACATTTTATAGTATATATCAATATTATATATAATAAAAGTTATTGTTTACAAGATTTTGAATGAATACATGTAAAGACGATTATTTTTAACAAACGTTTATTTACATAACAAGTATAGATGTAACAAATATCTACAATGTATACAAATTGATAAATCATAACAAATAGTATCTATGGGGTAGTTTTCGCATTCCATCTTCCATGCATTTTTTTCATATTCTTTGAATGCAATGTAATCTTCTTTGGGAAATTCAGCTCTGATACTATAATTATTATTGCTCCTCCAAATTGATTGCCGCTTCAGCATCATTGAAATATGTAAAGCATCTTTTGCAAATCTCAAAACGTCCATGATGTTTTGATATTTGGGATCTTGAAGGCGCTTAAAGTTCTTGATCCAAATGAAATGCCTCTTTTCTTCATTGTCTAGCAGGAGCAATACCCTATGATCTTCTAATTTTTCCTTAAAAACAAGTAAGAGATACAATTTTTCATTCTCCAATCCAAAGATATTGATTGAGACATTTTTTGCTTTACAAATTTAGTGATTTCTTTCCAGCTCGGTGGGAATGAAATATAGCTGAAATCATGTGTGCTGCAGATTGTTGTACTTCAATACTCGTGATGCGTTTATTGATCATCAATGAATTTTGACAGCATAGCATACATAAGCATTTGAGAACATTGCACTATAAAACAC
The DNA here is from genome assembly GCA_001938485.1 of Girardia tigrina. NCBI lineage: Eukaryota > Metazoa > Platyhelminthes > Tricladida > Dugesiidae > Girardia > Girardia tigrina. Next base: position 2,836 of record MQRK01120817.1, read on the forward strand.
AACATCTCAATAATGTCCTTTTTCGAAAATCTAAAATACTTTTCCGAAAAATTTGATTTTAAACTTTTTCAATTTATGTTTTTTTAACCAATATTCCACAATATTATGTGCAGAGTTATGAGACAAGATAGATGTCACATAAATTTTCTAAACTTTTTTTTCAAAACTAATTCGTGGTAATTGATTATTTCTTGAAGAAAGACGAATTATTTTTAATAATAACAGTCACAACTGATTGAATGCGAATATCTTGGTCGCGTACCTCAAGACCATCAAGATTCCAAGAAATGACTTAAAATGTTTTATTCTGAGAATCGCGGACACTATGTATCACATATTTGAAGTCTGTTTGTTGATCGAAATTGGAAATTTCATTTTTCTGTGTTTTATAGAAATCAGAATCACATTCCATATCTTCCATGGTTGAATTTTTTTTTGAAAACAAGAAATCAATTTTTTTAAAAATTCAAATTATTTATGTATCAACAGTTATTTAAACAAATCGTTGGAAAATTTTGATTCGTGTCTATCGTACAAAATATATATTTCATTAATATTATCCTCAAGATAGTATGCTGCATCAATTTCACACATTCTTATTTCTCTCCAGGGTGGGTTAATCATTGAAAATTAAAATTTATCTCAAAACACATTGAATTTCGTTTTTCCGGGAACAAATTCTCCAATGATGCTCTCGGAATCGGAGTAATCCTCAGACGAATTATTAACGAAGCGGATCGAAGAATTTCGACCATAATTTCCTATGACAAAAGATTCAATCAACTGAAAAGCTGGTTTTAATTGACGTTTATTCTATAAAATAATATCCTTAACAGTATTTTTATTGAATTGATGCATAAATGGATCCAATTTGACAGTGCTAATGTAAATTTCATGACTGTCACAATGACAAGCAACTTCTTCATCTTGAACCGATGAGATCGCAATAAGATCATAGCAGAAATATGACCCCATGTCTCCTAATTTAAACAATGGAAAAACCGCAACGAATTTTCACAACACAAAAACAAAACTCAAATACCAACTTGACGAAAAACCTTTATTTTTGATTGACAACTGCGACACTGTTTCGCGGTAAATTTTAATCTAAATAATTTTAAAAAAACAACGCACCAATTTACTATTAGAAATCGCGAGTAAAACGAACGAATTGAGGAAATTATATAACGACGTCAACCAATATTCCATTAAATCCTATCGGATTCGCAATTCGACCGTTTTGCTCTCGCAAATTCGAAAAGATTATAAAAAAAATGGCACAAAATCAGCGTCGATTTACAACCGATTATTTCCAAATTCGAATCCGTTTCGACAAACGTTCTCTATTCATCCAATAAAACGAATTCGATCAATGCCGATCGATGTTCAATTTATTCGTGTTTTGATTTCGAAAATTGCGCATTAAAACAATCGAATATTCAATTACGACATATTGAATATTCATTACGACATTGAATATTCATTTACGACACTCAACGACGATGACGAAGAAAAACGATAAATCGAACTCGACGGTCGATAGAATAAAAGCGGTAATTAAAAACTCGGTGTTTTATTCATCGTCAAACGCGTCTTGTGTTTCGATAATCTATGAATCTTTTGTCCCGGCGCGAATATTCTCTCGAATAAATGCGATAATTTGAATTGTTTATCGATTGGTCTTGTTTGGAAAGATCGTTTTTTTGAATCGTAGATCGATAATTTGTGATTGATTCTTTCGTCGTGTCGATTATCGGAATAATTATTGATTGGAATACCGTTAAAGATCACTCGATAATTTTCACGATGATATTTCCGATTCAACGGGGTTATTTGTTGTAGTTTACGGCGTCAAAGAACGGGAAAACCAGATTGGCAAAACTCGATCGATTTGTCGTACAATATGCTCCAGAATATTTCATAGACGACATTTGGAGCCTCAGAGTTGTGGCTGTTGTGATTGGCTGATTTTTTATTACTTTTATTGTGACAAAATCGAATTTTGTTTTAGAGAAATAAAAATTTATGTTTGGCACAAATTTTATTTTGAATTAAAAAACAGGTCACCATTTTTTTATCATGAACGTCCTCAGAATCGATAGCGGTGCGAAATCCGTAAAAGTTATTTTAAACAATGCCAAAGATAAAAGACATTAATTCCACGATTATTAATCAAAAACAATTTTATCACGAGTAAAATATTCGAAACGATTCGAGAGATATTAAATGAAATGGATGGTGACAGTTTGAATAATGTAAGACATATTGGAATATTGGGGCAAATGCGCGGTGTTTTGTTTTGGAATGACGAGAAGAATGAGTCGGGCTGCAATCTGGACTCATTTTTGATTACCTGGATGGATCAGAGATGAGATGCCGATGGTTTCGTTGAGTCTGTCGAGAATGCCGTCGTATTTGGTCATAGAAATGCTTGTTTACGGATAACATTTGAATGAGGGCAGAGAGATTGGGTCTCGGATCGCCGAGAATCAACGTGAGATTCAAATTTTTTATTTGTCTCCCCGACCTGATGATCGCTTCCCGCCGCCGGCGCGCCGAAGCTATAAAACCGCTGCACGCGCTTTGGTGCTACCAGACACAATTCAGTCCCGTAAACAACATTTTTAATTCTACAAGTTTACCTTCAAGGTCAAAACATCAAGATCAAATCGAAGAAATGACAACCCCAAATTCCACTAGCAATTTTTTTCTATAAATTTTATTTTTTTTCATTTACAAAAAAAACAGACTGGCGAGTCAATGCCAGAGAATGATTGGGTAAATGCATATAAAAATCAAGGGACGAATTCAATACATTTATTTTCAATATTAACATTTCTTATTCAAATATGGAGTTCAATATTATTCATTCTTTAGTTCGTTAAAACAGTTGTCAATCTTTTACAAATTGTTATTACTTTTTTAAAATTTTTTTATTTAGTTAATATTTTTTTGATCACCTCATATATAATAACCGTATTTCATCTGTATCTCCAAATGGATTAGACCACGATTTTTTTTATTTTATTCATTAATTAATTTACCAGTATATAAGTGTGCAACTAATCCAATTTCAAGATTTCTGTCATTTTGGGTTTTTTATTGTTTGTTACTATAGACATCTCTTAGAACCTTTGTAAATTTCAATTTAAAATAATATACTGCCCATATTTCTTCAATATGTTTATATAATTTCACGATAACTAGGAAATTTATTCATTTCTTTTCGTAATATCAGTAAAGCAGGTTCTATGTTCTTTATGTCGTTAATTTTTGTAATTTTATTAATTTTTCTTTTATGTTCGGAAATACAAAATAATTCAATAACACACCATCATCTTGAAGATGACTTTGAAAATTTCTTTTTATTTCTTTTACTAATTCATCTTTAATAGACCTATGTCGTCCATTCCAATATTTTTTCTTTTCCTCTGAAGCCGGATTTTTAATATCCTTGTTTTTCTTTTAAATCGACAATCTCATCGACTTCTAATCTTCCCATTGGAATATAACTTGCAGCTAATCTTTATTTTTCAATTACAACTGTTTGTTCTCTTAAATTGTCAGATTTCTCAATATCAACTCCATAAACTAGTTTATTTTGAAAATTATCATTATTTTTACTATTATTACATGTGTTGGGTTTAATTCAAATATTTACTTTTGAAAAACACAAATCGGTAATCTTTAGACTTTAATCTGACTCTACTTCATTGAAAATGACACTCTACGTCAAGCTGTGGGGGGGGCAGTTTTGCACCAGCACGTGCCGAATATCAGTAGAACTTGGTCATTTACAACCCATTCTTCAACGACATCTTCATCAGCTTGGTCTTATCAATAGACCGTGTCGAAAAAATCCTCACGACTGACAGCCAACAACGACTTTATTTCTGCAAAGATTTGCTTTCTCAACTCCATGACATGCGCTTCTTCAGGTGATCGTGATCGGGGATAAAAAGTGTATTTTTTCAGTAATCCCAACAAGGTGAATTCGCGGCTTTACCCTGGTATTCTCGCTCATCCCGTGGTTAAACAAGGACGCTTTGATTGCAAAGTAATGCTATGTGTATAGTGCAATTATGAGGGGGTGATCAACTTCGAGTTGGTTCCAGAGGAGCATACTGTAAATGCAAACCTCTACATTCAGCAGCATGACAGAGTCTACGCCATACTCTGTGAGCGTTACCCGACATTGATCAATCGCATCAGTGTTCTTCTACAACAAGACAATGCTCCGGCACACACTGCACGTTATACTCGTTATAAAGTGCAAGAGCTGCTGGCGGTCGAAGTTTTTCCACACCCAACCTACAGCCCCGACCTTGCCCGCAGAGACTACTACCTCTTTCTGGCAGTGGCGCATTTTCTCAAAGGACGGCAGTTCGATTCAGTAGAAGAGGTTGAACAAGGGTGACGTGATTTCTTTGATTTCAAAATGACAGAGTGGTATACCAGTGGAATCTAGAAACTGGCTAAAAGATGGTTGAAGACCATCAAAAATAAAGACTTGTATTTTAAAGAATAAATGTGTTCTGTTTACATACTTTGTTGTCTTGACAATTAGAGTGGTAAAACGAAAAAAACTTTTAAATCACCCTAGTATTTATAGATGTACGGAAAGTAGTTAATACCAATTTATGCAATATTCAAATAATCGGTAGATGAAGAAGAAGCAGTTACTAAAGAGAGAATAACTATCTAACAATTTCGCTAGACTTGAAAAATATCCAATCTATCGATGATATTTTAATTATAACTCAGTTACTTTAAATTGACTAACGATAGAACAATTTAAAAATTGAACATCAATTGAAACAAGGTAGATAACCTCTAACAAATAATAAAGAAAAAATATTTGTAAAATATTGTTGAGTATTCAAAGTATTCAAATTTTATTATCAATCTTTTAATCTCAACTTTATATCTAATTCCAATTAATCAGCAAACCTTCCAATACAAATATATGAACAAGTAAACACAATTTCTTTATTAAACTTTATTTTCAAAAAACAACAATTAACACGTAGAATAATAATAATAATTCAATTATTTGATGACAGAACACAAACCCAAATCAAAATTTCGTGCGTGTTAACAGATTTCATTAAAAACTGTGAATCTCCAAAACGAACGATTAGATTTATTATTGAAAACCTTTTTCTCTCAAACAGAATACCTAGGGTTTTTTCAAAAATACAAAATGATAATAACTTTACTTTTATAAATTCTTCTTTTTAACTTTTATAAAAAGAAATTTTTTGAGTAAATTTTTGGGAAGATTTTTTGGGCAAACTAAAATTGAATTCGCTGCTGTTTATATAGTACTTTTTATCAGCCTTGAAAACTGATCAAATTAATTAAACACTAAAATATTTATAATTTTTAATTCCAAATTTTGTTAAATTAAATATTATTTTATCCGAAATTAATAATTTTACTAAAAGAATTATTTGAAATTTTTTGAATAAAAATGTCGGTGTTGGGTTCTTGATCAAAATTATAATTCATTAACATCAAATTTTATTTCTATAACAATAACACTTATTTAAACATTTTTTCTTGAGGAACTTTTATTTTGTTTTCTTTTTTTTGTTTTTGACCAGCTTAATTATACATAAAAATACTGCATTATAATACTGATAACTTATTTATCAAAATATTAATTAAAATTGAATTTATTTCTTGAGTACGTTAATTTATATATTAAGATTTTATTATTTTATAAAAATCTTCAAAATACATTATAAAAATCTAAATAATAACTGTTCTATTTTAAATCATTTTTAAACGTATTTTGCAACAATTTATAGTAATCTAAAATTATTTAAATGTTGTTATTTCAATATTATTTATCTAAAACCAGTTAACTTAAATACAATTTTAAATCTTTTATAATATTTGAATGGTACATCTAGTGTTAAAATTAAATTTCTTAATATTTTAATCTTCGTTAATTGGTTAAACATTCAATTATAATTATTCTTTCAATACAAATTGACACTATTTCAATTTTAAATAAACATTATGATTTTTTTATTTTACCACCTAATTTTTAAAAAAAACATTTAATTATAATTATTATTTTTATACAAATTTGATACCATTTTAATTTTAACTAAAACATTATGATTTTTTATTTTACAACTCAATTTTTCAAAAAACATTTGATTACATTTCTTCTTTGAACACAAACTTTGAGTTACAATTACTTGTTATAAATATTAAAATTTTTATTTAAAACCTAATTTTATTTACAATGTTTGTTACTCCGAATTATTTATTTCCCCAAAAAGTCAAATTCTGATAAATTAAATTTTAATTACAATTTTTGTTATTAATCCGAAATATTTGTTTTTTTTAATTTATATAAATAAATCATTTGAAATTAATTAATTATAAATATGATATTACAAATTAATTATTCAAAAATTTAAGTCACAAAAACCCCTTACAGTCTGTATCCGGTGACCTCGATCCTCGGAATTTTTTTCTCAAAATGGTGTGTTGAAAATTGTGTTTTTAAGGTTTGTATTTATGGAGTGGTTAGAATTGTTATTTAAAATTGTTTTCAAGTTTGTTAAAATTTTGTGTCAAAATTAGTGAGAAAATTTGTTGTCAGTTAAACATTAAATCATGTCTCTTTTTCTATTGGGAGTTTGTCGCATGTCGATTCTCAGCGTCTCATTATTGATTGCAATAGATGTAGTGATCGTGTTGTGACTGAATTTGGATAATGTTGAATTGTTTGAATTTCAGATTCGACTTCGCATAGCAAGGTTGTCTGTTCGATATTTGTAAGTTTTCTGTTTTGGTTTTTGTGTTCATTTGTATCTTGTTTGTAAACAAATCCACACAGAGAAAGTTCGATCATGTCAATTTTTTGCTTGCCACCATGTATGGCGAGGGATTATAGTGTATATTATGATTTTCATGATTAATTTTGGTTTTGATTTTTAAATCAGTCTGCTGACAGGCTTACTCATAGGCCATCTTGGAAATAGGAATGAATCAAGTATTTTTTCCTAATTGAGCTCTGTTTGTTTAATTATTTGTTAAAAATTTTAGATTATTTACAGGAGTTTTGAGATAAACAGGAAGGGCTGCGTACTCAGACTTCTGACGGCGTCCACTTTCTTTCAGTATATCAATCACCGCCTCGATCCATATGGAAACACTCTCTTTGTCGAGCAGGTTCGTGTAGTATGCGCTGTTGATGGTGACCCCCTTTGGCAGGTAATCAATGTGAATTATCCCATCACAGTCCCAAAAGACTGTAACCATTACCTTTTCGGCTGAAGGGACGGTCTTTGCCTTTAAAGGAATCTGTCACCTGGGTGGCACCATTGACGGGACTTCTCCTTAGTTTCATGAAGATAAAACGGGAGCCACGTTTCGTTGACTGTCACAATCCGTGACCGGAACGCCTCACCAAGATCATGAACCAGTTGCAGCAGTTCTTGACAAGCAGACTTTCGATTAGCCTTCTGATATGATGCGGTGCACCTGACTTTTAGAAACGACTGTAATAGCTGCTATCTCACGGATAGTGAGACATCTGTCACTAAGAATGACTTCCTCGATAACTTTCACATTTTCTTGACATCCGGACGTTGTTGGTCACCCACTGCGTTCATCATCCTCCAATGAATGACGCCCTGCCTGCAATCGTTGCACCCATTTAAAGACAGTCTTTCTTTCCATAGGGGCATCACCAAAGACGCGGTGTAAACGGTGCACAATATCTTCCTTCAAGAGGAAATAGATGATTGCTCGTTGAGATTTCACTGCCTCTTCCATACTAACTATAAGAGAGAAAAGTAACAAATTAATACATTCGTATGTCACACACATGGCGACGGGCAGCCGATGAGAGTTCACCTCA
>MQRK01120915.1:0-10323 GCA_001938485.1 Girardia tigrina
GTATCTATTGTCAATGATTATTTTGCAAATATCTGTAATGTAATGCACTCGAATCTTTTTAGTTTTTGTTTAAACATCTCGTTCTGTCAATGGATCAAACACCTGAAGACGTTTTATTTAGAACAAAACATGTAGGGAATCTAATGAATGATTATTAGAACAAAATTCTGTTTTATTTATTTAAATTATTAACACAAAGTAATTTATCCCTGTTCTGCTACCGAAGAATGGATATCTTGGGATTAAGATAGAATTTACTCTATTGTGGTGCAGCAAATATTACACTGTTCATAGTACTATTTTTTGAAGTTATAAATATTTTGAAATATTAAAAAAAAATCTTGTTTGAGAGAAAGAATGGAAGGGTTTCTCAATATAATTGTCAAAATCAAATTACAAATTTTCAGGAAATGTTCTTTTCTCACGGCGTCATCCTTTTGCTAGTTGGTTCGCGACAATGATTATGTGTTTTGCTGGAAATATTTTATCATCTTTTCTGTTGGGAGATTCCATTTTGACAACTCTACAAGACGTTAAAGATATTCTTTTAGCGACGGTTTGTTGGTTAGTTTTAGTTATGATTTGCGGGATTTATTTTTTTGTAGGATTAATTAGTGATAATTGGCATTATTTTTCAAATATTTTTTGTTATTTTTTACATTTAAAAGTTTTTAAAAAATTATGTTTCTTTTGAAAAATATTTTTTATCTTTTCTATATTTTTTGGTCTTTAATAATTACATTGGAGAATCGATAAATGTATTTAATACTTAATTGAAATATTATTTGATAATGATTATAAATTTTGTATTTATTTAATTAAAGATTTTAAGAATAAACCATTTTGAATGTTAATTAACGATTGGTTGTAGTGTCAATAACACTACCCGACACTCAAATTTAGACAAAGAAGTCTTTACTTTTACTATATTCAAAATTTGATGCTGAACACGAATATGATAGTCATTTTTCACCTATACATCAAGATGTTTTGTAAATTGAGAAAAATTAATAATATATATTTTTTATTTTAAAACAACGTTCGATTACTTGCATCTCATTCTTTACCCTAATTTTTCGTCAGCAGTTCTTCCAAGACCATATGAACTAGAGGAAGAGCTTCATTTGTGTGATAACGATGAGGAAGTATCAGAAACAGTTTGGGACATGAAAGTCGATTAAAGATTGGATGATATGGAACACCTATAAAACTATCAACTCTATAGTTTTGTCAAAAAATTTGGGTTATCCAAAGACGAGTCCTATCTTGCTGTAGCCATGGTAAAACAATATGGAGTGTTAATAGCTGAAACGAACTTGAAGGCTTACAGGGCAAGGGATAAGACATTCATCTTATTCTTGAAAACAAGTGATGGGGAGGAAATGGTCCACTGCGACGACATCGAAGGTCTTCTGTCGAGTATGAACATTTAGACAAATGTGCAAGGGCACTGGTGCTTGAAGGCTGTGCTCCTCCATAAGGATATCTTTCTTGCACTGCCTGTGGCCTATTCCAGGAAATTGAAAGAGTCGTATTAGTCAACAAAATTAATTTTTGAGCTAGTTCATTATGACAACTTCAAATAGACAGTTTTTTCATTGAAAATCACTGGGATGCAGGGAGACTACACCAATCACAAAATCTTTATTTGTCTATGGGATAGCAGAGCGCGTCAGCAGCTTTACTACAGAAGCTCTTGGCCAGAACGCATAAAACGAACACCAGGAGTGCAAAATATCCTCCGGGAAAAGTAAGTTTACAACCTTTGCAAGTTAAATTGTGTGTTTTCGAAAATTTCCTTAAGTCTTTTGATTTGCGACTCTCAGTAGCCAAAATAAACGAAGATGTCTTCGTTGGACCAGATACTAGAAAATTAGGGAAAGGTCAGCAATTTCAAGATACATCATCCCCAGATGAATTACTTGCCTGAAATGCCATTAAAACATGTGTGGAAAACGTTCCTGATACATTTCAATTACTTCAAATACTTGGTCAACATGCGTACAAAAAGATTAAATCGCATTTGATATTGATATTTATTTTTTCTCATGTAAACATCGATCTCCTGATTATCGAGATATCGTTTCAGAAATGTTAGATGCATTTAAACAGATGAAAGTGAATATATCTCCGAAAATTTATTTTCTAAAAAGCTACATTGCCTTTTTCTCATCCGAGATTGAACAGATTTATGTTCGGTTACCAATAAAATTCAGCAAGCATTGTATTGTTTTTATTAAGCCTGGTTAAAAAAACTTGCTCGTTCATGAGAAAAAGATATGATATGGAAAAGTTTAATAAAAGAACTGCGTTAATCATAATATCATGTACGACATCTCAAACAGCGAAACCTTACACAGGAAATATATTAGGAAACATAATGAATCTGATAGCAGACCGACCATTGAATGAAATTTACATGTTTAATATGAGGACTGATAACATTCATTCACAGGAAAAAGTGCATTCTGGAAATAATATGATAGCATTACATAATCTAGATGAGATGGCTAAAATACAGACTGTACAAAAGAAGTGGATATTTAGGTTTGGAGCACCGGCGTGCATTTTTATGGACCATGGAAAAGTATTCAAATCTCGGTTATTTGGAGTTTTCGCTAAATCTGGGTTGATTAAGATAACAATTGTGAGTCCATACCATTATGGTTTTAATGTAATTATAGACACAATATCGAATAGTACGAGATTCATAAAACGTGACACTGAAAAAAAGAAGAAGTAAAATTGCGTGACCCAACAAATGCGCTAAAATAAATTTAATAAATGTTTTTGAAAATATGTTGATTTTTTACTACTAATTCGTTATTACTAAAAATATTTTTTCAAATATAAATTTAAAAATGTATAAATTTATAAATATAAAAATTATTTTTTTATAAATTTAAATTTATTTTAAATAACTACAAACAAACAAATTAACTTTGAATATTATGAATATAATTAAGTCACAGAAAGGAAAGGACCAAATGCTTTATGAATGGTGCAGATATCATTGTGAAAAGTGAAACCAAGATGGATCATCTTCATAGAGATGTGTCAAACGAGAGTGTACCCGAAGACTGAGGAAAGAAATTAATGACAGTACTGAATATTACTGATCAAATGCATGCTCCAGACAATTGTAAGAATGAATCTCCAAAAATCAAATCAAATATATGTGATGGCGCTGTAAACAGGGTAACGACGAAAACGTAAAATTATATACAAAAATATTAAATGCACTAAATTGTATTAAATCTATTAAATTTATTTTAGCGCATTCGTCTAAATTTTTAAATTTATATTTCAAAAATATTTTTAGTAATAACGAATTAATAAAAAAAATCAATATACTTTCAAAAACATTTATTAAATTTATTATGCGTGCATTTGTCGGGGTACCGTTAAGTTGGGTAGAATTATTACCATAAATAGTAAGTATGAAATCGTCAATTCAAATCCCGATTGAATATGGTTCGGCGAAAGTAAATTTTAGAAAACGATTGACTCTTAATTGCTCCCGGTACTATGAGTTTGATAACAAGAAGATCCTTGATATAATTAAAAAATTAGATGCAGGAACCGATGAAAAATACAAAACTACAATGCTTTTTGGCGTCGTTTCTTTTGGTCACGTATTTAGTTTAGACTAATAATATTATTTTTTTGAAATAAATTTTTGTTTATGGTAAACAATTTTAAAAGGCATTCTGATAAATTATTTTTCAATATTTATAGTAACAGAATTTAAAACGGCTTTTAAAATTTAAAATATTTTTAATTTGTTTTCTGTAGGTATATATTATTGAACGCTTCTATGGTTAAAAATACTTTAATATATAAAAAATATTTCCTCCTCGGATGTGGAACCAATACAATAAAACAATCGTAGGAATTGATAGAAAAAATAATTATACAGACGCAGCATACAGAAAAATACATGCTGAAATTGTTGTTGGCAATCTCATTTTATGGAAATTTATTGATTGTTTAAGAAGAATTGAAAGGAATAGAGATTCATATTACGAACAATTAGTTACTTAAGACATAAATTTCTTAAATATATAAGAGTAGATGAAAGAATTGTAAATATTGTTAAACAATTTACTTAAACGGAGCCATCGGAATATTTACGAGGTTTAGCATACAATTATGAAATACATTAAGTTAATAAATTTTATATTATTTACATTCTTTACAAAAATGAGTTCTAAAATTTGACGCCTAAAAATACGTCACAAATATGGCGCCAAAAAATTCAAAAAAACAGCGCCAAGAAGGATTTTCGGATTAGAAGAATATGAATGTTTTTTTAATTGTGGGATTTAATTGTTTAATTGATTTTTGGGACTGATTTGGAAATTGGATTGTATTGACAATCTGCGATCACAGAGCAACACAGCACAATTTCTCATAGTGAGTATTAAATGGGTTTGAATATCAGAAAACTCGTGTCATCTCAAAACAGGAATTAATGAGCATTCGCATTCAAGTAGATCGAGTAGGATCAAAAATCACTACCAATATTGCAAAGTTATAACCTCATCTATTGTGAAATATAAGTAATAAGTCGTTAAATTTAATTAATAGGGATGATAAAGGATTTTTTAGAAAAAAATGAAATAATTATTATTACAAATTATAATTTGTATAATTCTTCAATGATTTCTTTGATGTGTATTTGTGTTCTCCTTGAGTTCTCCAAAATATTTCCATAAGTCATTTATTTCATCTTTCTATGAATAAATAATAAAAACAAATACTTATCTATTAAATATGTTTGACTGTTATATTTTTGTAGGTACATTGTAAATTATTCCCCTTTTGATATATTTTATAAATTAAATCGTTTGATGCCATTTCGGCTATTAATTTGTATATTGAAAGAAGTGCAAAGGACGAAAAAAATCTATCTTGGAGTTAAAATGGCATCTAAAAAGCATCCTCAGAATATACTTCTATGGCTTGTAATCGGTTTGATAAAAGGTAAATAAATCAAATATAATAAAAGCGTAATTCTATTAATTTGTTAGCTCAATCATTTTCAGGAATAAGTTAAATTATTTTGATTGTTTTATATAAACGGGATCTGCTTAGGAAGTGGTTAACTGAATTTTCTACTATAGTTTAGAAATAGTTTAATAAAACTTTCCAAAAAGATACATGAATCTTTTAGTAAATAGCGCCTCGTCTCTCAGTTCCTCTTCACATATAAAGCGTGTGACGGTCATCGTGATGTCTGCTAAATCAATTTGTGTTGACAAGTTTGATTAAAAGAATTTAGTCTGATAAGTCAATTTATTTATTTGTGTATATTGTAAAATTATGACAGTATATTTGGCAATAATACTCATATTAAAAAGCATCTATGAATATAAAACTAATAAAATATATGCATTAAAAGCTTGCTAAGTAGTACTCTTAAGGAAGAAAACTTAGACTGCAACTTAGTGAGTACGTCCCATTATATCTTACCAGTTCGACGTACAGAACGGTTGCAAAGTAAAACAGTAGAAGCAAAACAACTTGAATACAGCTCTCATTGAACCAAAGTGTCAATGATCGTTGCGATTATATCGGCAAAATTGTTAATTTCTTTTTATAATGTGATCCAATCAATGTGTATTTAATTATCCTTATTTTTTGAGGTACTCTTGGTAAATTTAACCAAACAAGTGTAACTATATGTAACTGTTCTCGATGTCTTAAGCCCAGACCATATTTTAACAGTTTGTTATTCGGCTTCCACTTTCTGACAATGTCGTGAAAAGGAAACCTATTTTTCTGAAATGCATCTTTTTCAAACCATATGGGAAATAACTTTTAGTATTGATACCCTTCAATGAATAACTCTGGTTGACCACTGTATAAATGCACAGTCACAGCTTGATCGATAGAAATGGGACTGTGATTATCATCAGAATAATGAGTTTATGAATCAGTTTACTTGCCGTGCTGCAAAGAGTAAGAGTCAAAATGGGAGAGCGAGCGATAAAGGATAAAGCTTATCTCTAATGTTTATTTATCCGATAAACCAGTTACATCTGGAGGTGGAGGAAGATGGAGCTACCCCACGGAATATTCTAGGTGAGTGCCCACATCATCTATTAATTAATGACTGGGCACCCATTTGGGTGCCCAGTTACTAAATTAAAACATTGCCTGCTTAAACCGATGATTTTGTAAACAGGGAGAGGATGATGTGCTAATTGCAATCAGTGTTTCAGTGAAAAACCTTCAATAAAATTTTTAAATCTTCTTCATCAGTAATGAATTAGTCGATTTGTTAAGAATATTGTTTACTAGAAAATTAAGGCTTCAAAAAAATTGAAAAATAAAGTAAAAGATATTATATATAAATACGAAAATATGAATAAATTTTTCAATGGATGAAGGTATTTTTATGTACATTCAGCTTGACAGTTTCAATTAAACCATAAGCTTTAAAATTTTTAATTTTTCCAACTAGAAATCTCTTCACACATTCAAAAATAAATATTACACATTATTTGAATATTTATTGTATTGAAAATTTATTGAAGAATCTAATGAAAATGCCAAAAAAGAGGATTGATTAAATAAATGAAGATTATTGAAAAAAGTAAATTTTTTCGCAACCTTAACATTGTTTTATTTCGAGGTTGTGCAAGTTATATAAGATTTTGGTGCATCTTTTTAGAGGACTAAGTGAGATCTATGATTTTAGTTATTTGATGTTGTTTCTGGGGTGGTTCGGAAGTTATTATTTCGTCACTCGATCGGACCTTAGTGACCTCAAAGGGTTTACAGACAATAAAATTTTATTATGCAAAGCTGATAAAAAACATACATCAATCTAAAATTCAAAATCAGTCAATAGGTTAAATTGTCATGGTTAGTATGTGATCCAAAATTAATAGCCATATTAATTTAAATTAAAAACTAATAAATCAAAAAAATATATTTTTTGAAAAAGCAAAGTCCCTCAAAATCGATCTAAAAAATCGCATTTTTCAACAATTTAATCGATTCGGAGTCGATATTGCGGGTCCACAAATCTAAGTAGTTATCTGATCGAGCCGGTTGGGGTGATAAAATTATTTAAAAATACCTCGAATCCAGAAAATCAATATTTTTGAATGATATAATCAAATAAATTATAATTATCAAGGAATCCAAAAATGTATTTATTACGATTTACAAAATTTCAACTCAATCGGACCATGGAAAAGGGGGTGCAAAATGATTAACAAATTTGTGGCACAAATATTAGGTTGTTGCAAAAACAATGCAGGTTTTTGAACCTAAACTTTAAACAAATGTAACTCAGCACAAAATAAACTTTATTAATCGAAATAAAAACCATCATAATCAATACATTTTTGTCAACGAGAAACAAGTTTATTGATGCCCCTGATGTAGAACTCCAGAGTTCTGGAGGCGATGAAAGCGTTAAAGGCATCTTTGGCGTCGTCTTGGTTTTTGAAGAATTTTTCCTGAAGAAAGTTATCCAGATACTTGACAAAATGGTAGCCAGTGGGAAAGGGGTCCGGTTAGTAGGGTGGATGAGGCAAAGTTTCATAGCCCAATTCATTTAACTTTTGTAGAGTCGATTTTTTGATGTGTGGCAAGGCGTTGTCATGGAGGAGAATTGGCCCCTTCATATTGACTAATCTCTGGCACATACATCGGAGCTCGTGATGCATTTAGTCAATTTGTTGGCAGTTCTTCTCTGCGGTGATCGTTTCACCCGTATTCAGAAAGCTGTGGTAAATGAGACCGGCCGCAGACCACCAAAAAGTCACCATAACCTTCTTTTGGTGGAGTTTCGGTTTCGGAAAGTGGTGAAACGTCGTCGATTGTCGTAGAGAATCCACTTCTCATCACACGTCACAATCCCATCAAGAAACGGGTCGTTCTTGTTGCACAGAAGAAGCACGGAAGACACCTCAAAATGACGATTTGATTGACTTTTGTTCAATTCGTGAGGCACCCATTTATCGAGCTTTTTCGACCTTCCAATTCGCTTCAAGAGCCGAGCCATGGTTGAGGGATCAACGTTAAGCTCTTCTTCGAGAGCTCGAACAGTTGTGCGTGGATCGGATTCTACCAGTTCCTTCAATTCGTCATTGTCAATCGTCGATGGTGGCTGCCATGAGGCTCATCTTCCAGGTTAGTATTGCCAGAGCGAAACTTTTGATACCAGTGCTTTTTTGATACATCTTTGTCCCAAACTTCGTTGATTTTTCTATCGGTTTGAGCTGTATTACGCCCTAGCTTGAACTGGTAGAAGTAAATGTTGCGAAAATCATGTTTTAACATCTGCAATTAAGATCGAAATTATTAACAAAAGAAATATTATAATAAGTTTTAGACAAATATATCATACATTACATAACATCATACATGCTTCAGTCGTATAACATTGCAGTAAATACAAAAAAATCGAAAACCTGCATTCCTTTTGCAACAACCTAATACATACATATGAAATGAGTTAATAAAAGCATTTTAATTAAGCACATTTTGTAAAAAAAATCACATCTGTGAACTAAATTTGTCGATGATTTTCGTATTCATATTTTTCTCTTAAAGCTTTAACTTTTACCCAAGGATTTGGTTTTTGTTTTGCTGATAAGTTTTGGTTTTTTTCAAAAGCATACTTTAAGTTTATCTTTTTAAATTCTTGTTGATAGTTATGAAATATGCACTTTTCTAACTTTTTGAGATGAATTTCCATAAATTTCATTTCTTATTTTTATGATTATTTACTTGCAAAATATTTTGTGTTTCTTCAATATGTTTTGTATCGGTTGATATTTCTTTCGTCTTTGCGCTGTTTGATTGTTAAAAGCACTTGCATCTCTGAATTGCTTCAAACTTTTTATAACCAACTTCAAACAATTTAGTCACATCGTTCATTGCAACCAAAAAACAAACCGCTTGCCTAAACTATTTATTATTGACATCCATAACAGAGAAAAATCAATTTTAATTATTTATGTTATTTTATTCTAAACTATTAACACTAAATATTATTTATATGGTATGAAAACAAAACATCAAAAACTGTTCAAACTATTTCTGAACAACTATACCCAATTCCTTGGCTAGGTCAACCTTTTTGATACCCTTGGTAAACGTGTTACTTCCAAACAAAAATCAGTAATGCTACACGAGATTTTGAAAAAAACAATAAAACCGTTAGAACCAGTAGGGAATTCAATTATTGTTGTGATGGATTTTGAGGCAGCAATCATGAAAGTCTTAAGCAGAATTTTCACTTTCCAAGAAACGAAGATTTCTTTTCATTTTTTCAATGTCTTTATAGGACTCATCAATCGAATTTCCATAAAAGGGAATATGATTTTATTTCTTCATTTGTATTTAAAATTATGATTCTGACTGAATTAGCTTTTGTGCCTATATGATTCGAGAAGATTTATTTTAATAAATACTTAATGGAACACAATTCAATTTAGTGCTCAAGATCTTTAAGATTATTTTGAAGATACCTGGACTCTTAATAATTTGTTTTAATTGTTAATTTGTATTTGTATTTTTCATTCATGTCGATATTTTGTAAATATAAAATCCCACTCATTTTAAATTTATGTTCGTAGAAACTTATTACCAGAAATCTTCATCGATAAATGCTTGTGCATTAATTCACGACACGGTGTTAAGTAATAAGGATATCGATAAATGAGTTCGTTTTAAATTAAAATTGAAGCTGTTTGTTTATTTTATTTCTTTATCTAAGCATTATTCTTCTCAAATATTCCATAAATATTATTGTAGAATTAAATTAATTTCAATTAATTAAAAAATAATGTCACACAAAAATAAATGAATATAAATATTTAATTAAATTAATAAAATATCATTTTAATAATAAAATAATTATTTTTGTATACTTTCTGCGTACAATTAACGTGTCGTTTCTGTTTATACCAATGCCAGGATCTGGATATTCTCAATTAAAAATAGTAGAACGATTAATTAGAGGAGTCTGGTTGCCAGCCTCTAATGAATTTCTAAAACCGAGTTTGTAAGTATTGGCATGTATTTTCAACAAACTTAGAATTCATCATATTAGAAATTCACTTGTCAAATTTCTTTAACAAAAATATGAATTCATTTTCAGCATGTGAAAACATCTTTTTCATTTTTATGACAACCGTGTGCTATATTTCTTTATTTTCAGCACTACGAAAGCAAGTCTGACAGTGTCTCTTCTATTTGTACTGGTTCGTTTGGAAAAGATAGCTATTGGTACAAATTTAGATTTTCTAATCGCTATGGTTTTCCTCATTTACTTCAGGTATGTGCCAATGAATTATT
>MQRK01120940.1:0-10182 GCA_001938485.1 Girardia tigrina
ATTGAAGCTTTTGAGAGTTGATTACCAAATTGAGCAAAAACATGTATCACTATATGTATTTTTTCGCTAAATGTGAATATTTTTGTGTTTATTTTATGTGGACTTCTAGTTAAGAAGATAATGTGTAAAAAAAGAGGGGTGTGTAAAAAAAACTTAAATAAAATTTAAATAGATATTTTGAAGCCAAGATCTCAGCCTATTTGTTGGGAAGAAAATGTTGGATATTAGATATTTTGATTATTTCAAATATTTAATATTTGCTTTTTTGATAAATATTTTGTTTGAATATTATCAATTAAACATTGTTATGAAAATAAACTTTTATCAAAAAAGCAAATATTAAATATTTGAAATAATCAAAATATCTAATATCCATCATTCTCTTCCCCATTTCTTAACAAAGAAACGAGGTTCGAAAAATTAAATAAAAATTAAGGATGTTTTGAAATCCGGCCAGTGACGGAGCCGGAGCCATAATTTCTGTCAAATCTGGCCGGAGTTGGAGCCGGTGCCAGTTTTGCAAAAATTGAAAAAAATGAACTTTTAAGCCAAACGATAATTAAATGTCATACGATATACGAAGTATAATGATTGTAAGAAACGAACTAAATCTAAATAAATCGATATGAAAGAAGCCCCTTTCTGTAATATATTTCAACAGTTCATTAATCAAGCAAATGGAAAATTAATTTTAAAAAGATGAGTTTTTCTGCATTTACTGGAAGATATCGAGATCGATGATCAGTGATATATCCAGCTGTACTGAAGAGTCTTCGGTGAAGACTCTTTCTTATGGGACGCTTATAGGAGGTGGAGCAAAGTAAAAACGTGTCATGTATGTCATTGTAGATAGACTGTGTTGTTTGATTGTCACCAGAGGAAATACGAGGAAGGAAGCTCTCAGCTAAATAAGTCGATAGCTGTTTCTAATTGATGCTTGACTCTGCGTTATCAGCTGGAGTGAGAGAGATGATTTCATCCAAAGAGGCCCGTTGACTGGGATCAGAGATGCGCTGTTTTTTGTTTGCTGGTTCTTTGTAATTATTTGTTGATTGTAGCTCCAATGCTTGGGAGTATTGCTCACATGTAAGGAATAAACTTGCCTTAGCATTAGTCTTTTGTCTCTTCTGTGGTGAAACAGCGGAGCTTGAAACGTGGATGAATAATAGTTGCAATGGAGAACAGTGGTGAGATCTCTAAAGAATCCAAACGGCGATTCAGTGACTCAAGATTTAATGACAACTTCGACACTACTAGTGAATTAAAAGATAACCGATAATTTATAATTTTTTAAGGTAAAAAATTCTATCAGCAAGCAAATCATACAGATTAAATTCGCCGTACGCGACTTTTGGTAGTTGCCGTCTAGTCGCCATCGTCGCTTTGGAGCTCGTGCCAATCAATAATCTTGAATCTACTGTCGAACTACTTCGCAATCACTTACCTATCAACTTACCTTTTGAAGCAACCTATTTAGGTATGTTCGATCGTAATGGTACTAGGCGAAGAGCGATGTTTCCGCTTGATATCTGATCCGTATATAAACGAGCACTTAATGGGAATGACCGAACTAATAATTTTACCAAAGCAGCCCACCTTCATGCAGAATTTGGAGTCAAACATCCTTGCATTTGTCGCTTCCATAATAAAATCTGTATAACTACATCTGTAAACGCATAATTTTTGTGATCTTATTTTAACATCACTTGTTTTTTATAAGTGCATTATTTATAAGTTTATAATTCTTGTAAACAGTGAGCAAAAACCGAAACAGGAACTAGGTGGTATATGTGATCTTCATTGATTTGTTAAAGTCATTTGACAGTGTCCAACGCGAAGTTCTATGGGGTGTCTGAGAAAATTCGGCTTAACCGACAAGATTTTCTGTCTTATCAAAGAATTACATGACAATTTAAACAGTAATTTTCCCAATGTGGTGAGAAGGTCATAGAATGGGTGAAAGAATTCTATTATCTCGAAAGTATATTGATCACTAGTGGTAGCTGCAACCGGGATATTAGTCAACGAATACGAAATCGAATGCGGAAGCTTAAAGAATTAAAACCTGCAATTCAGAGTAACTACATTCCAATAGTATTGAAGAGAAAACTGATTGGCACTAGTATTTTCCCTGTGGTATATTATAATAGTGAGTGCTGGGCAACGACAGAGAAGGACGTTGCACGGTTACAAGCCTTCCATAATTGCTGCACAAGTACAGTTCTCAAGAAGACCAAACTCGACAGGATCCCGAATAATGACATGACGATTGAACTGACTGGGGCAAAAGTGATTCTATCCAAAAGACGCATATAATTCTATGAATATAATTCAAGGAAGGGTGTAACTGAGGTTCGAAGAGTTCTAAACTCTGAGATAGCCTCAGAAAATCACAGAATCAGCGGCCGTAAAAAGCAACTGATGAGAGAGCGCATTGCTCGCGATGTGTTCTGGATATTCAACGATCCGGCAGATTTGGCAGAATACAGGGAAAGTCTAAAGGGAAGTGAGCTTCTCGATAATGATGAGGAATTTAAACACCTGATCAAAGGAACCATATCTAAGCGACTGAATGATGTAGTCGAGCACGAAAAAGAATATCCTAAAATGTTTCAGTAGCGCATCAAACTATTAGCTTGCACATTCCATTCTTGCTTAAAAGAATTTTCTGAGCAGAATGAATTCACAAGACACATTAGGAATGTGCATCTAGCCACGGCGCCGACGGCACAAAGAGGTGGTGGTTCATTCATATGTCCCATGGAGAACTGCTACAAAAGTTATAAAACTAATGGATGGCTACAACGACATTTATTAATTAATCATCGAATCCAAGGAAATGAGACCACGAACATCCAAGTAGTACAAAGAGAAGAAACAGAAAGACGTACTGGGCCTTTGAACTTGAACGCTGAACATGTAATGTTAGTGTCTGTCGGTAACTGATGAGGACTGTCCAAGAGTAATCCATAGTGTGGTGCTGAATTTTCAGCTGGATAAAAGAACGGATAATGGAATGTTTCATTGCCCATTTTCCTGTTGTGCTAAGTGAGTTTATAGAGCCAAAAGTCTCCAGAGTCACGGAACAAAGGAACATGACTGGTCATTTCTCAGAGGGAAGCCGAAGCGTGCCTGTGAATTGAAAGCTCGCACTTTTGCATCTGAAGCCGTTTGAGAGGATCAGAAAACTTTGTATTTGTGACATGGTTTCTACCGATACATAGTCTATGATTCACTGTCATGTGTGCCAATGGTGAGTATTATTTGTAATACATAGTTATCAGTAACAGTCGGGGGAGGCTTATTATATATATATATATATATATATATAGCTACTTTAAAATAGTTAATTAATTCTTACAATTTTTACATCTCTTTAAATATTTTAAAATGTTGTGATATAACTAGAAGAATCACTTTGCAAGTTTAAACATAGTTTAAAATGCTTATTTAATAATAATTATTTAATAACCTTTCATAAGATGTTTAGAAGTTCTCCATTAAAAGTTTAAAGTCATCATTTTTTTCTTTAATCTAAAACTTCCCTGGCATTCTCTATGTTGATCATATTATACTGATCATTTTTTTAAGTTGATTTTGTTTTAATTAAATCTTTTTTGGTATAATAAATGAAAAAGATAATAATTTAAATATTTAAAATATAACTTGTTTAATTATTTAGTAAATTTTATTTTTTAAAAAATATTTAGATCGATATCAAATAAATCAATTTATTTTAAAATTTTAATTAATTAATAAATTAATTTTAAAAAAATATTTTAATTTTATTCGTTTTATTTTATTTTATACTTTTAGAGTGAAATCAAATAAATCAATTAAAGCTTTTTTAAAAATATTATTCTGATAATTCATCTTTGGTATTTTTTTATTATATATTTATCTATGTGTAGGAAAATTTATGAATTATTTTAAAAAATATATTTTTGATGAATTTTAAATTATTAAAAAACAAGCAATTTATTTTTGGAATTTCAATGAAATAAAAAATATATATTTTAAAAATAAATATACGATATATTAATTTTTAATGAATTTATTTTTTTATTAAAATTTTAAAATAATTATACAATTTTTGTATAAACAAATTAAAATTATTGACTTTTTGATTCTGTGAACTGGGAGTAGCCGACTTAAAATAGTCCTCAATTCGTCAATTCGAGACTCGATCACCGTTTGATTTAATAATTTGCAAAACATCTTAATTTTTCCATTTAACCAAATTCGAATAAATACATGAGGAGAGTTAATAAGTTATGTTTATACTGATCAATTTTTTTTATTTTAATTTTGCTTTAAATAAATCTTTTTTGTATAATATCTGAAAAATAAATTAAATCGTTCAAATATTTAAAATATAAAATTTTCAAATCTTGAGAGTAATATCAAATAAATCAATTAATTATAAAATTTCAATTAATTAATAAATTATTTAGAAAGATACTATATTATTTAATCATTTTGTATTTTCTTATAAATTTTTAGATTGACCTCTTTGATTTTTTTTAAAAAAATCTATTTTCGATAAAATAGAAATCATTAAAAAAACAAACAATTTATTTATTAAATTTCAAAAAAATATAAATTAAAATTAATAAACATTTTCTAAAAAATTTTTAATTAATTTTTATTAAAAATTAAAACAAAATTTCATATAATTATTGAATAAATAAATAAGAAATTATTGACTTTTTGATTCTGAGAATTGGGACTAGCCGACGCGAAATAGTTCTCAAGCACCGTCAACTCGAGACTCAATCCCCGATTCGATTTGATGATGTGTAACAAGTCTCCATAAGTCTTATCTTTCACTAAATTCGAATTGATCGCAACCAGACCGTCTCCGGGCCTCAAACCAGCCGAATCAGCCGGTCCATTTGGAATGACTTTACTGACAGGAGCTGCATCCGTATACGCCTTCCCTGAACGAATGCATCCGTCAATCGATTATCAATTTCAATTTGCACCCGCAAATCAATGAACAACAACGCAATCTCACCCAAATCTTTGATTGAGAACATATATCCGGTGTCGGATTTGTGAACGATCACTCGTCGTAAATTATCCATCGGAGAAAATAGATTTTGATTGTAAATTGTATGATTATTTCATAAATTGATTTCTATCACTCATTAATCAATCATAATTCATAGAAACACTTTCGTTGAAATTGATTTACATTCATCGCAACTTTAATTGTCAGAATAAATGAAGAGAAATATTAAAACACAAAATCGCGACTTTGATTTTTCTATAGAAAAAATGATAAAAAAAATTTGTTGTGAAGACGAAAGAATTTTATTTCATAAATTATTATTCGATAAGAAGTTACAAAATAAATTTTTTTAATTGATTTTTTACTGCTAATTTTTTTTTAATTAAATAATTTTTAATTTGTTATTGAATTTGGAAAATCGAATTCATGTGTAAATGAATACTAATATTTTCAAAATCCAGAAAAATCATTGACCCGCTTAATAATTGTTTATTAATTTAATGTCTGTCATTTCAATTCAATAACAAGTTTACAGAAAAATAAAACTTTTTTTAATCAAATTTTATTTGATTATAAATAAATTATAAATTGATATTTTATGCTTAAATTTATTGGGAAATTTTTTTAATTGTTATAAATTTTGAATATAACGAAATTAGTAAATTCACTGGAAGAAAATCTCACGAATTACTTTTTTGTTAGTCATTAATTAATTTATTGTTACTGTCTATAACATTAAGTTAAAAATAAATCTATTTTTAGATGTATCCCTGAATCGGAACGATAGTTGTCATCTATTTCAAAAGTATATCGTACTGTTTTAATAAGCAAATTATAAGTCACAAAACAATTTTAATTGAATCACACTAGTCATTTACAGTTGCGAATATTTTAACATTGCTCTTACTAAAACATATTAATTCACAATAATTAACATAATTATTCCACACTCGGCCTATTTGAACGACTTAGGTTCTGTATCTTTTAGACCTTACGCCTTACATTTGTTTTATCTGTCCATAACCACTGTTCCTGTGACATCTGGTCTTCTTCTTTTATACATCAATGGCGTTCTTGATAATTTTCGACACTATCGTTGTAACCGCTTTGATTTTTTCGTTGCATTCTGGAGGGTTCCCTATCTTTTGATATCCACCACATTTATCTGCATTATTCTTCTATTGCTAACTATACCAGCATGTTACAATTAGAGTTTGTGGATGACCAATACTAATAAACAGATTTCTTCGGGTCGTGTTTCTCACACAAGCCACTTTTACAGGAGTAATTACTGAATATAAGTTTCCGTAATCGTTTTTTACTTTCATACCGAAATTGTAAAGTGCAGGGCAAGTAACATGAAAAAATCTAGATTAAGGAGCTGCTGATGTCATATATAGTGATAAATCAGTTAATAGAAGACCGAAATTTCGTCGATTACAAGATAGAAATGGAATAAGATCGTTTGTCCTTAGAATTACATTGCAAAAATTAAAGGGGCTTTTCAAAGACAACATCTTCACACACACTAGTCTTCTTGAGACTATCTAAAGTACCAATCAGAATGTTCATAAATTGTTTATAAGATTCTTCCGATTGATCAATAACTAAAAAAATGTTTATTTTCTATAACTTTGCGAATAAGGGTAATTTCTTTTTGATAAATATTTAAAATGCCTGATCGACACGTTTCTTCAGAAGGAAAGTTACAATCAATACTTGAAAACAAATGCCTAAGACCTGTGTGTCCTATTTTAGATTTTTAGGCATTAGTAGAGATAATTTATTTAGTTACAACACGTGCAAAATAATTTTTGTCAACATAAATAAAGGGTTGCACTTTAGATATCAATGTAGATGGACACAAAGAGCGTCTGCTTAGTATTAAAAGTTAAAAATCAATTAGAACTGTTTTCGTCGTAATTTACGACTTGTAACTAGCAGTAGTGAAGTTGTACAGATACAATTATTGACCTGGAAGAGTTAAGCTGATTTCAGAGTAGTTTTTGGATACAATTGTCTGAACTTTTGTTCTAATTGATAGCGCAGATTTAAGCAGCAGTGGCACTTTTTTAACGTAATTAATTTAATTTACAAAAAATGCATAAATGATTAAGTTAAATCAAAACCTGATTTGATTTAATTAAAATTTAAAAAATATGAAATTGTCTTATGGTCATCGCGATTTTGTGATAAAAGAATAAATCATTATTTTCCATTTATTTTCTTTCTTTATAACAAATGGAAGACATATAGTTTATCAACGACATTTCAATTGGTTATCATATCGAATTATAGTCGACCTTGTGTTTCAATAGGCAAGATGCTGCCTCAATCACTTTATGGAAAAGCCATCCGTACATGTATAAATGAATTTTCAAATACTCTTTTCCGATTGTTCCCCGACTTGAGAGTCATATGTTTCTGATTATTTCGGAGTGTTCGCGTTGCGATTGTCTTTGACCCTTACTTGAGCCCAATATAAATTAAAATATTACATAAATAAAATTAAGTAAAATTAAATTAAAATTTGTAAAAGAAATTAAAAAATTAAATACAGTATTGAGTATTTTAAAGTAAAAAAAATAATAATTCAACAGCCGCAGATATAAAATCAATATCGACATCTTCTCTTAATAAAATGCTTTCTAACGATTCTGTTGCTCATTTAAATTTAAAACCCATTTATGACAGAAAACTTGTGTCATTTTGTTTATTAAATCTTGATCATTTGTTGCAACTGTGGATAAATCAATCACCCAAAGATCAAAAAAGTTCAGGAAAAAAATGTCAATAATACAACCTAAAAAACCCCCACTGAGATATAACACGGAGCGCAGTCAAATAGAAATAAGGACTTCGATGATCTGTCGTGTCCCGCTACTGTTGCCTGCAGACAGTCGGATGTCAACTATGAGGAACAAGAATCTATTGATATTCAACATATTGGTATTATTGAATGAGACATATAATAGTAAGTAAATTTATTATCTTTCAAAATTTATAAATTTAAAACTCCATCGAAAGTAAAATTTAAAATCTTACACTATTAATAATTAAAAATTATTAACTGATAAACCTTTTTTAAAAATTATATTTCTTATTAAATCAAAATAGCACATGATAATATTGAAATAAATTTAAAATTGTTTTATTTAACCATTTTTTAATATCATTTTAATTCCTATTGTATTTCCAATCCTAACCAAAAAGTTTTTTTATATAACAAACGTTGATTTATTGATCTAAAACTAAAATAGTTGACTTTCTTGACACAACCAAAATAACTTTTATTGACTGTAAGGTGTTGCAAAATTAAATAAAATAATACGTAATCATTAAATTAGAAAATTAAAAACATGTATTATGTAACATCACAATTTGAGTGTAAACATTTATTAACAACACAAAACATTTTCACTAGCCATTTCAGCGGGAATCATCATTCTTGATTAATATGTATTTTGTTTTTATTCAAATCTTAAAATTAATTAATGAGACAAGTTTAATATTAACTTTTAATTTCTCAAAATAAAAATGCATTAAGTTATTTAAAAAATAAACATAAGTTTTTAAAATATATTAAATTCAATTCAAGATAAAATCGTTTACTAAAAATATTATTAAAATTTATAATTATAAAACCTTTAATTAATTAGTATTTAAACATTAATCTCATTAAATTAATTTCATTAGACTTAAATAATTAATCTATATAAACCCATTAATATAACATATCAATGCCATATGAGTAGAAGAGTCACAAATCTAAAAAGTATACAAACAACAAACTTACAACATTCCGAATTTTCCTTCACAGTAACGATTATAGGGTCGAGAACAGAGTTTTTTTATTTTATATCATGTATAAGTATGAATTTTAGTTTTTTGAAATATATTTTAATGTGAAATCTTGTCTTCTAAAATTGAACTTAAAAATTTTTCTTACCTACTTTTCACAAATTGGATGAAATAACCATGTATTTCATAAGATTTGGGTTAGCATAAACATGTTTACTTTATGGAATTTCTGCTCCTTAATAATTTTCTGCATAATTTTTTACTGCAAACCTTTCAGGAGGTCTGTTGCCCGTCCTCAATTCTACAATCACAGTTTTTGATCCTAAGGAGCACGGGTACACTTTCTCGTACATATAATGACTTGATGTTGATATAGTCATATCCGAGTGACGTGTGCGAAATCATATCGTCACGCACTAGAATAATCAACACTCGTCCGCGACGTTCCAAAAACTATTGACAATAGTCCTTGGTAATATGCATTGAAAGGAGGTAATTGTTTATTCAGGCGATATTTTGATTTTTTTCAAAAACTGTGGAAAACCATTTTTAAAGTTTAGATAAAATTTTTCAGAAAATAGAAAATGCGTGATTAAGAATAAATACAGAAAAAATTCATTTTTATTAAAGAAGAAACTAAATTTCTTTAAACTAATTTCATATTATAAGTTCGAAAGGAATAAAGGTAGATGAAAGTAAGATTGAATCAATAATTAATCATGAAAAACCGAAATGTTTAAAAAACCTAAGAGGTTTTCTAGGATTATGTAATTATTATCTTAAGTTTATGAAGGATTATTCTAAATATTCAAAGAATTTGGAAAGTTTATGCGGGGTTAAGAAGGAAAAACTAATATAGAAAGAAACATGCAATGATGCATTTATGAAAAATGAAAGAAGCATTGTCAAAGACACTAGTCCTAGCTTATCCAAATTTTGAGAATGAATGTATCTTAAATACTGATGCAAGTTTTGATTCAATTGGAGCTGTTCTATCACAAGAAGATGCTTTTGGAAATGAAAGAGTAATAACCTATCGTTCACATTCAATGAGTAAACATGAGATAGGATACTGTATGACTAGGAAAGAGTTTTTTGTTATTTATTACTTTACTCAACATTTCAAGCACTATTTATACGGTAAGAGATTTACTCTTAGGACGGATCATAAAGCAATAACGTTTAGACTTACAACCTAAAAAACGGACTACATCTTAAATCCAAACATGGGTCAATTATTTAAGCAGTTTGGACATCAATATGTAGTACAGAAAAGGAGTCCATCATACCAAGGGAGATTTTTTTAACACATAGTGTGAGATATAATTAATAACTTAATAATAATTTGTAAATAAACTAAATTAAAT
>MQRK01120944.1:0-10353 GCA_001938485.1 Girardia tigrina
AAATTCTGTGTAAACGATTAAAATGCCTTCTTCTAGTTAAAAAGGTCTTCTTAATATGATCATTTGATCCGAAAATTGATATTCAAGCCTGTCTCTCAACTTCTTTGCTAAACATCTTTAACACGTTGACTGCCAACCTACGAGATATCTCGTAGTTAAGATACTAAAAAATCGTAGGTTGGCAGTCAACGTGTTAAATATGACATGATGACATTATTGATTGTATCATTTTTGATAAAACTACTGAAAAACTAATGTTTATTTTGTTTGAGGATAGCACTGGGTAATCCATCAAAATAAATATCATTATTAAATTTTGATAAATGGCACCTGGAATTTTAATCAAGTCATCCACAAATAACTATGAAGATGACAGAACATCTAAAAACAACTTTCTTATCAATATATTTTCTTTTTCCTAAATATCATTAATAAAAATTTAGGATTCGAAATTAAATTTTTATCAATTTTTTACATCAATATTTTATGAATAAAGCTTTTTACAAAGAAGCTTTTCATGAAAAAGAAACGATAACTACTTTATTGTATTACATGTTGAAGTTACTAAAACATGCATTCGGGCTTTCAGTATTCATCATCCTGATCAGCAGCGTTGATGTCAGCCGAATCATATCCAACTTCTTCATAATCTTTTTCCAAAGCAGCCAAATCCTCTCGAGCTTCAGAAAATTCACCTTCTTCCATTCCTATAAAATATTGATCAATTCATGTTAGTAAAAATCTCTTAAATATTCTCTACCTTCACCAACATACCAATGTACAAAAGCTCTTTTAGCGTACATTAAATCAAATTTAACATTTAGTCGAGTAAATGCTTCAGAAATCGCAGTTGTATTACTCAACATACATAAAGCTCTTCGAACTTGAGCTAAATCACCACCTACAATTATTAAAAGTTATATGGTTTATCGATATATAATCAACAAATATATAACACATTATAAGGAAAAAGTTTAATTTCGTTACTATAAATCCTTTGTTAAGAATATTACATGAATAAAAGTTTGTCCTCCATTTCAGAATAATGCATACAAAAATATTAGAAGTAAGATATTACAAGATATTACTTAAGTGTTACGTGTTATTTATGAAGGAAGGAGTTGACATTGTAATATTTAGGATTACGAAGGAAATACTTCTTGAGTAAAACAAGAATGCAATATGTGTGGCAATCAGCATCAGCCATAATGAATGATTATAAAAATAATTTCAAAATTATCTTCTAAATTTACTTTATTAAGCTGATAATTTACAAATTATTCTAGAATTTTTTAAGTCTCTCTAAATTAATTTAATTCAAGTTGTTTGAATAATTGATTTTGTGTGTAAAATTCTGTTTGTATTTTTCAAATTTCTAATTCACAATTTTACAGTTTCACAAATTTGAAATTGTATAATTTTAAATTATAACGTTCAATAATCTTCATGAGCACAAAATTCTAACAGTCATAAAATTAGTAATTTGTATATTAATGTGTAATTCATTAAAACTAAACAGATTAACTGGTAACTAAATGTAAGTGAAGTTTGCTAACCTGGTACAACTGTTGGTGGTTGATAGTTTATTCCTACTTTAAATCCAGTAGGACACCAATCAACAAATTGGATCGATTTCTTTGTTTTTATGGAAGCAATAGATGAATTTACATCTTTCGGCACAACATCGCCACGATATAGCATACAACATGCCATATATTTCCCATTTCGAGGATCACATTTGACCATTTGGTTATTGGGATCAAAACAAGCAGTCGTTATTTCCGGCACAGACAACTGTTCATGATAAGCTTTTTCAGCTGAATGTAAACATTTTAATATATTTTAAAGAGATCTTCAATTTATTGGAAAATTCATTCATTAGAAGTAGAAAGCAAAATAAAAAGTATTTTAAAACAAAAATCTTTAAACATTATATAATTTTAACAATGTAACGTATTCTTTGTCTTTGATCAACGTCTGGTAATGCGAAATGACAACGATGGTACCAGACTGTATTCTCCATTCATCCATTCCTGTTTTCAGTATCCTTTTACATAATAGTCACAAGATTACGTAATTGTTTTGTATTCTTGAAATATGCTTATTAAAATAACGTCAACCGTCAGCAAATTACACTTATGTTTTTTCCTTTCCGCTACTGCAAGTCTGATTTGTTCCAAATTCATTATATTTTTATGGAAAGATTACAAATTAATTTACGATGCTCATATCCTGTTTTCTTCAAAGCATGATTAATCTTTTAATCAAGTTTCAAAACCAAAATATAATTGTTGCAAGACTACTACAAAGGGTTTTGATGTCTGAAAGCAACCAAAATATTTTAATCTTAATAAATTGCTTCCATAGAATATTTTATGATTTTATTTAAGTATTGTTTTTAACCCTAGATAGATAACCTACGTCTCAGAGGCGCCATAGCCGTAAACATATCGTTGTTTCTTTTTAATAGGTGCTAGAATTTAGCGGTCCTTTTCAATCAACTAAATATTAAATAAAAAAATAATTTACTAACATAAAATACGGTTATGGTCTTAAATAAAAGATTAATAAGATGGATTATAAATATTTATTAACCCAAAAACAATGTTTAAATAGTAATATTTAAACAACATATAAATTCCTATTTTTTAATAATTTCTATTTTTTTATTCATTTTTAATAATTATCATAAATGATAATCCTTTGGAAATCAACGATATTTTGGTGCTGAATTCCTGTGCTTCAAATCGGGTATCTACTCTTTCTAACAATTGATTCTTTCTTGGATATAAATGACGTACTTGATTCATAATCTATTGGTGCGTTTAATTCCCCGTTGTACTTTTTAAACTGATTATAATTTCTTCCCATTACTTTCTGCGATGTTTTATCTTGAAGAATATACGTATACTTATTTAAAATCTTTTGTATTGTAGATGGTCCATTGTATATTGGTTTACCCCATCTTCTCTCTTCGTTTACTTTAACCAGTACTTTGTCTCCGATACTTAATTGCTTATATCATGTCATGATGGCCGAGTGGTTAAGGCGTTGGACTCGAAATCCAATGGGGATTCCCCGCGCAGGTTCAAATCCTGCTTATGACGCCATGTTATAGTCTTAAATAAAAGATTAATAAGATGGATTATAAATATTATTAACCAAAAAAACAATGTTTAAATAGTAATATTTAAACAACATAAAAATTCCTATTTTTTAATAATTTCTATTTTTTATTCATTTTTAATAATTATCATAAATGATAATATAACAAATACATAGGTCCAAAAAGCATGCACCTTTAAAGCATATGTCTATCTTTTTAGGACTTAGTAGTCATAGGGCTACCTTTCTAGGGTTAAATCAATTATTTAGAAGTCTGTTATGAAGTTCATTAAATTCATTATAACCACTGTACAAAACCTTCAATCTATTATTCTATTAAATTTATTTATCGTCAAACAATAAATTAAGTACCTTATTATCAATTTCAATGATTTGACCGCCATTTTAAGACAAAACTAATAATTATTTATCAGTATTTATATACAATATTGACATTCATGCAGTTATTCATGCAATGCTTCTTCACACATCTTTCTTTTCCAGTCATTATTAAATCATAAATTTTAAGCAGTTCATTCTGTTTGAACAATATTAATACAACTATACTTTCCATTAACTTCCTGAAGTTATTTACAAAGACAACGAAAATTCTCCCGAATGTATATAGCATTAAATACATAACATTTATACTGATAAACTAAATTGGAAAGTAATTCAGTTAGAGTAATAGATTAAGTACTGAACAAACTCCTAATCTATTAAAATCTAGGCATCATTTTTAATTTAAAAAAATTATTTTCGTCATACTTCATAATAGTTTTTGAATTTTCAAAATCTTTCGAACTAAGAGACAGTCAAAACTATTAAGAACACCAATTTGACTTTTCATATTTTTATTAACATAACACATTTGATTGTCCTCCAGACAATATTTGTCAAAGCTTTCGTATGATTACATTCTAACTAATTGATTAATGACTTTAATCTTATTATGTTTAGCAAATGGAGAAATAAATAATTTATAAAAATATTTACTCAAAATTTATTGGTTAAAAATTAAAATGATTATTAATTATTTAAAAAATATTAATTCGATTTATTTATTTAAAAATTGTAAATAAAATCAATTAACTTATTTAAAATTTTATAATTATTTTAAATTAGAAATAAATTTAAACATTACATATTTTTAGATAATAAGAATTAAAATATTAATCAGCCATCTGGGAAGGAGGGACACAATTCCAAATAAAAATACAACATCCAAACACAAAACATCAAACATTCAAAATATTCCTCACAAAAACAAAATAATTACTATTTGTTTTATTATTCGTTTTTTTTGTATTATTGATAATTAATTTATTAAGGATTTAATATTTTAGCTTCCTCACTATGGATTTCGAAAAACCATTTTTTGTTATGGATTATTGCCGAGATATTGTTAATAAACTTGCAATCACATTAAGATATTTGAAAGCAATTTTTAGACGTATGATGTTTAACACTTCTAATTACATAAATGACAATTAATTACTTTATTTTATTGCACTAAAGATGCTGTAATCGGTTTTTAATGTCAATAATAATGATAATCCTTTTAATCATACAAATAGCTTCAAACATTGTTTTTTAATTATTTAATTTTTATATGAAAACAAAACAAAGTAATTAAGTGGTATCTGGTGATTTATTAATTATGGTCATGATATCCTGATTGATCAACTATTAAAAATACTTGATCTGAATCAATGTTTTATAATATATGTGATCATAATTTATTCATTCCAATCTAATTCAGCGAATTCTATCTATATTAATATCGTTGATCCACTTGAGAGAGACAAAACATAATATATATATATATATATCGATTATTCCAAAATTGAACTCAGTTATTTTTGTCATCAGACATAATAATTTCAAACTCAAACTAAATGACATTATTTAAAAAAACTAAAGTTTATTTTTAAATAATAAAATATGCCAAATTCATTTGAAATTTCATTGGCTGTCATTGTTTAAATCATGTAATTTCCAACGGCAACGGTTTACACTAATTCAGTGGTTTCCAAAAGATAAGCACTCGCAACATCCCGGGTATTCTCGTGCTTACTCGCTCCAAACTTCAGTAAACAGAAGCATCTGATTGTTTCTGTTTTCTATGAACAAAATTAGTTCGTTAGTAGTGCTTGCGATAACCACGTTTGATATATAGAATGAAACGTTAATCCCATTAATTATTAATGGGACGCAACAATTTGTTTTTTAAAGGGGGGCGCAACAAATTATTTTTTAAAAATGGGGGCGCCGGTACAAAAAGGTTGGAAACCACTGCACTAATTGCTTAATGTTACTGATCAGCTTAAATCGATTGATTCACATGGCAATTTAGTAAAGCTATTTTAACTTTTAGAATGTGTTGTGATAATTAATTATTTCAGCAATTCTTTTGTTGATGAATTTGAAAAAGAATTCACAAAACTTGTTTTGAGTGATTTCAAATTGTTTCAAAATTTTATGTTTTACAATTGTGAGAAGTGGTTGCAACCTCAATATCAGAATTCATTTTTTAACACGAAAATTTATTTATATAACAACAATTCACATATTTAAACAATTTTTTCTGTTAATTTAATTATCTCGGCACAAATTAATCTATTAAATTCTTTTCGATTCAATTTTTAAAATCTTGCAAATTTATTAAATAATTTTCACATTAAAACTAAAAATTTATTTAAAATTGTTTCATAACTTTTATTAAAATATATAATTTGTTATAACTGTAAAAAATTTTTTATTTATAAATAAATATTTAAAATTTAATGGTTTTCTTATCATTTTTAATTTTAAGATATTTAATAGATACATTAAAAAGATATTTTTTTTATTTTTAAATAGATATTTAACTTTTATTATGACTTTATTTTATTATATCATTTTTAATTTTTAAAATATTTAAAAAACACATTAAAAACATATTTTATTTTTGATTTTTAAATAGTTGTTTTATTATATCATTTTTAATTTTAAAATATTTAATAAGCATTACAACATTAAAATATTTTACCTTTAAAATTAAAAAAATAATAAATTATTCTGGCGAGATGCAAATTTAAATAACAATGAGTTACGATATTGAAGATTTTATCTATTTTCATTGTGTCACACAAATAAAATAGGAAGCAAAAGCAAATTTATACAGGTTTATATGCTTCACCGAACAGTTTTTGTGAACCGAAATAGAAAAGAAACAAGATAAGAAACTTAATTTATTGCTTTTGCTCGTTGTCTTCAACCGATCTTAAATCTGTAGACAGTATTAAAAAACTAAGTTCTTTGTAAAATCACAATGGTTATTATAAATCTTTTCGTGAAAAATTAACAAAGGATAGGGTGGATAAAATACTTTTGAAAGATAGTTCGAAAACTCAGGGTGTTGCTTCTCCAGATGGATCTGAGAAAGAAGTTGAAGTATCATTAGATATTAATAATATGCCTGTGGTGTGAATTTCTCCCACTCTTACTTTCATTTATCATTCATTCCTCTTATACTTCCTTCAGGTGACATGTAATTTTTATTATTTATCATCTATGTGATTTGTGTTTTTATGTATCAGAGGTCAGTCTATACCGGGCGTGTTATACTTTTATTTTTTTATTCTTTGTATGTATTTCTGATTTCAGGATTATCTATTTATTCATACTAATTTTATTTATTATTTTTTTTATTTTTGTTATTCCATTTATCAACGTTATAAAATTACACTTCGTCAATTTAAGAAATTTTAGCCAGAGCGAAATTGATTCTATTCGTAAAAGAAAAAAAGAAAGAAAAAGAATAAAAAAAGGAATATAATTATTTTTTATTATTATTATCGTCGTAAATGGTAATAATAATTACCATGTTAATAATTTCAAATCAAATTTTGAAATTTCCAAATCGATAAATTTATGTATCGATTTAGTCAAAAATAAATAATTTTAGGACTTAGAACTTCCGAGTCCCATACTCAGTCTTTTCGAACTATTTTCTTTTGATACCTTGTTTATCTAAAGAAATAACTGAAAGAAAATAAATCATATCAATAATCAATTAATTAGGAAAATTTATCCTGATCATAACATAGTCAATTTTGATTCACTAACATTCGATCATTCGCTGAAAATTAATTTTGTATTTACAAGCGGTAATTATTATACTGTGTTGCTGTGTTCTATTGTTATTAAAAAGTTTTATTAACAATTGTGATTAATTTTTAGGGCTATTTTTTGTAAGATTACTAAACTTACCTAATTACTTTGCCATTCGGTTAGTTTAGTACGTTCGTTCTTTTTATACTTCGTAACTAATTTATCGGATTAAACCTCCAATTTCTTCTTTGTTTAGTTCAAAGGATAATTTGGGAGTTTTACAATGCCTAATTATTGCTTAATTCTAACTTATTCTGAAGGATTCTAAAACTTGAAAATTTGAAATTTATATCACGATTTCATAAAATTCAAAATATGTTCGGTAGTTCATCTATTACACATTGGACATTTTATTTTTATATTGTTTATAAATATAAATGTAATGGGTGCGAGGCCACATACATTGGAGAGATTGTTTGTCATCACTGTAAACGAACTCAAGAACATGGACGAAAAGAACGTTGGAAAAATGTAAATATGAGTAAATATACTGGTAGTTATAGGGAGCATGTCGTATAAAGCATTGTTAATTAGTTCACGTTGCCCTAAAATCAATGTTTAATCAACAGTTTCAACCGGCTTATTTAGAATTTTTAACGTTATTTCATGCTATCGATTACATAAACAATATTTTTGTATTTATATTCAGTTGAATTAAATTATTAATCAGTGGCCTGGAGAGGACGGTTGATCCGTCAAAATATATTGTTTATAAACATGTTTTTAAATTGAAGCTTATCAATAACAAATAAAAAGGTCTAATTAATAAATTTTAATAATACAGTGAAAGTTGCTTAAAGTGGCCCCTTTGGTGTATTTGCTAATTTTTTTGATTTAAATATTTGAATAATAAGCACAAGTAGTTGAAGGAAATAAAACATTTATTTGAATAATATTATAATAGAATTTTATTAAAGGTACTACAACATAAGAAGATAATAACAAGGGAAGTAAATTTCATTTTTTTAGTAAAAATATTATAATACTGCGTAGAAATCATTAAAAATATTATATATAAATATATGAAAATATCACTGATGGATCCACATCTAATCATGACTGTACTTTATAAGAAACAAGAAATCTTTATAGCAAGTAAATTTTAGTAAAGTTATTTCTTTCAGTTATTATTAATTCTTATTTTATATACCCATGCACGTATTAATTTTTCTCAATAATTTAACTACTTTTATATTAAATTTCCGAATTATTTTCAAAGATCTTTATCGACCCTTAATTCAATAATGTGTTTTGTTGAAATTATTGGGTTTCTCTTTAAAATTTGTTGTTTGAGCTTTTCAGCCTATAATCTTGAATAACTAATTTTTCAGGAATTTTTGTATTAATAATAAGAGGTGAAATGCAATATCAATGATATTATTATCTTTAGCTTTAATCAGAGAAGTAGTGAGGGCGGTGCTAGCGGTGCGGCCGCACCGGGCGCATGGGCGCCAAAATCTCAAAATGGCCAATTTTAATTTTGTTTGTTTTTATTATATATTAAAGTTGAAAAGTTATAAAATCAAAATTTTGTTAGTTTTTAGTTATTATTTTATGTGCAATATGGTAACAACAATTTAAGTGATTTTGTATTATGTATTAATTATCTATAATATATTTGGCACCACAAGTATTTAACGAAATTACTCGAATCATTCGTTGTTTGCCTGATCGCTCAGCACTGGGTTGCGTTAAATAGCATAGCTACTGATTCAAGGCTTAAGCATCAATGCTGCGTCATAGAGCATGTGAATACGAACGTCCAAAGTCAATTTAATTCTTTTAAGGTATAATTTGTAGTAGTGAATCTTTTTCGCGCTGGGGGCGCTAGATTTGAACTTCGCACAGGGCGCAATTTTTCCTTACTACGGCTCTGGCTTTAATAATATCACCACTGCTATTACTACAAAATAATACATTGAAAATAGCAGGGTCAAAGATATAGAAGTAGATTTTACTTGCAAAGTACTCCTCAAGTCAGGCGTCGCATATTTTATTTTATTTTTTTATTATTTATTAATAAATTAATTTAATTTATTGAAAAATACATTTGGGTCAGTTAACAGTTATATTTTGTAGTGTATCAGCTAAGAGTTTTTATAGAATAATATGACCAACAAAACATCAAACTATTGTATAAAATGACGTATAAATATAAAAGATTATTTACCGCTAACAACTGGAGCGTAAGTGACCAATGGAAAATGGATTCGAGGGTATGGTACTAGATTAGTTTGAAATTCAGTCAAGTCAACGTTGAGAGCACCATCGAATCTTAGTGATGCTGTTATTGAACTCACAATTTGCCCAATCAATCGGTTCAAGTTTGTATAACTTGGTCGATCAATATCAAGATTTCTTCTACACAAGTCATAAATTGCTTCATTGTCAACCATAAATGCACAATCAGTGTGTTCCAATGTGGTATGAGTAGTTAGAACTGCATTGTACGGTTCAACCACTGCAGTTGATACCTACAAAGTTTTAAATTCATTTAAAAGTTTTTTTCGAAAAACCTGTGGAGCTGGATAAATTGCGAATTCCAATTTAGATTTTTTGCCATAATCAACACTTAATCTTTCCATTAAAAGAGAAGTAAATCCAGAACCGGTTCCTCCGCCAAAACTATGAAAAACTAAAAATCCTTGAAGTCCTGTGCAACCGTCTGCCTGAAATATGTTGTAAAATATCAAAAATAATTTTTATTAAAATAACTTAATTGTGATGTACATACAATTTGTTTTCAAAAATCAAAATAAAGTTTAAAATGTTTTTGCGCTTAAGATAAATTTTTTGTAAGGGAGGATAATTAAATCTTACTTAATTTAATCTATTCTCATCATAATCAAGAATTATTCACATCATAAATGTTTGGAGGTATGTTGACTTCTGAAAAAGGGCTAAGGCAGACTTAAGGTTTGGAAGAGTGTCTTGATAATTCATTAACGATTGAAACCATTTAACCATAAATTGATGTATTAGGTTGGTCGAAAAATAATGGCGGTTTTTGAGCTTTATACTTTGTTTATCTACTTTGATATGTATATAAGTTTAAATGCATTAGTGTTAGATATTATTTGAAATCTTATACCT
>MQRK01121001.1:0-12192 GCA_001938485.1 Girardia tigrina
TTCAATAACTCTTTTTTAATTTTAGAATTTAATTTTAATTGAAATACGCTTAGATGATCTTTTAAAATATACGGTAAATTAATTCTTTTCTCTAATAAAACTATATATATTTATCGATTTCAAAATAATATAATTCTTGTAAATTATTTTTTTAAAATTGATATTGTATTTTATAAATGGCTATTATAACTTTTTATTAATATTTCTCTGTTTATTTTAATAGATATTTTTTAATTTGAATTTAGTCAAACTAAATTCTGCTTTTCCCGGTTCGCGACACCAAATTATGTTGGTGTTTACCCTTATTGATATATTAAGAATAAAATAATGACACAAATTTTTTTAATATTTATTGAAATAAATTCTCAACATAGCAACAAAAAAAATAAACATCAAACTTATTTAATATGATTTTAATTTGTGTTAGGTTACCAATTTTAATGTAACCGAACTTATTATTTTAGGGTGACTTGATTACTATTTTTATGTAATCAAGTCAAATAGATTTTATAATATATCTAATTTATTTAAAAAATTAAAATAAAATAATTTAAAAAAATTAAAATTATTCTAATCTCAACGATTTTATTGTTTTCCTTTAAAAATTAAAATTAAATAAAAATAATAATAATAAATTTTACCTTTAAAAATTAAAATTAAATAAAGTGATTCGGTATGGAATCATTGTTCTTTATATAGTATATTTTGATTATTTATTTTTTTAATTCATTAAAAGAATTAATTAGTTTTATCTTTATTTTTTTTTATTTGTTAAATAAAATAAAATTTTATATTTTTTATATATAATTTAAAATATAATTTTAGAAAATAAATTTACGTATTATTTAGAATATACAATCCCCAACAGATTTTAAATTTCTATGGATTCCATTCGGGTCCACATGCTTAGACAATTTAGGGTATCTCATTGTCGGATCTCTAGAGACTCCTTGACCGTCCTTATACACATACGATTCAGACGGGATCTCTTTCAATTTTACTTTATACTGCACATAGGACTCAGTCGATATCTCATGTCGGTTCTCGTAATCCCCTCCACCAATTTCCATCTCAATATCTCCTGCTATCGCCCCTCCTTCCACGGTTCTCGTCCGATCACAAACAATCCACTTCTTTTCAGACAATCGAACGACAGAACAACAGGAATCGTCGATGGATAGAATTTCTGGTACCACATATCGTTAGTGTTCTTGTTAATATTCTTTCTCTCGAGTCCTCCCCTTATTCATCTCCTTTTTTATTGTTGTTATCATCTCCAAATAGCAAATTCAATTTTCCAAATTTCACTTTTAATTTTACTATTTAA
This sequence comes from Girardia tigrina, assembly GCA_001938485.1. NCBI lineage: Eukaryota > Metazoa > Platyhelminthes > Tricladida > Dugesiidae > Girardia > Girardia tigrina. The sequence continues at coordinate 1,328 of MQRK01121001.1, forward strand.
AAAAATAAGTTTCTTTTTAATCAGCAAAACGATTAATGTCAAATAAGACCAAACCTTTTTACAACTGTTATTCGCGAAACACTTTTTATCGAAAAATTTTTCAGAAATAAATTCGCTACTTATTTAAATCGTAATATTGTGACAAAGTCTCATTGAAAAATATTTTCAAACAATATCACACGATTATCCTTCTCCTTCCTGCACTCACCAACAACTTTTACAAAAACCAATATTTCAACAAAGTTTGTTTTTTTTATTAAAAATTACATTCCGAATTGAATAATAATGTGACATTATATCATGTACAAATTTCAATCTTTCAAATTTCACTAATTTACCAACTAAATGTTTTAATTTAATTTATATGTTAAAACAACGTGAATTTTTAATTTGATTATCTAATAAGTTTTCTTTGTGTTCCGACCGATCCCTAGGTTGCCTTGAAGACCGGTTGATGGTAGCAGAGGGGCCCAGGATTGTAAAACTCACTCTTTGTTCACTAACTGAATTTTTTTTAATTTTTAAACTAATTACAAGACAGCTATCGTTATCTGGATCGGAGAAATACGAATCTAAAACAACATGCGTGTTCCATCCGATCTCCAGGTTTCCCCGAAGACCGGACAGTGATAGCAGAATAATGGCGCACGGGAATTTCGTGCAGCATCAATTTATGTTATTTAAACTGATCATCATTGAAATACAATTTTTGGTAATCAAATATAATTCAAATTTTAATCAAAATGAAAAAGACGTTTCAAGAAAAAATCAAAATAATTCGTTTAATACAAAATATTTGACAACTTTTCAAAAACTCGTGCAAGATAGTGTACAAATAAATGAATTTGTATCGTAATATTCGATAAATATTTGGTCAATATTCAAATTTGATTATTATTTCTTTCAGACAACTTTCCATATCAGTAAAAATAAACTAATGATTATTCTTTTCAAAATTTTATTATAAATTCAAATTCGATTATGAATCGATGAAAGATTTATTCGTTCGTTAAAAATAGGATAATGCAATTAAATCGATCATACACACATTTCAAATTCGAAGTTCGATAATTCTTTTAAAATATTATATTAAAAAGGCTGACTCAACTCATAAAGTTGAATAAACCTTTTTAAACAAGCTTTTGTAAATAAAATTATAACAATAAAATTTTATAGTTAATATTTTTTTAATTTTCTAACAATAGTTACATTTCTAACAACAATTATAGGTCAGTAGAGATTAAATTATCGTATTACAACGAAGTATGAGGTTGCTACAAATTAATAAATTTAGCATACAATTGTTTTTTACTGTGGCAATGAACGAAAATGATAAGGCTTTTGGAATTGAAATTGTATATTGAAGTCAGAAACTGGATGCGGATTTGAAATTGGTTGTAGAACGAACTGTATGATTTCCCAATTATATTATGAATCGTCAAACAAAGATATCCGATTTTTCTTTATCGTGTTCAACAACGAGAGAGACATTGTAAAATATTTTCTTGTATTAGCCCAATACGGAATAGATTGAATCCGAAACAATATTCAATATAAACTTAAGAGTTTACGCCAATTAATTCTTTTGTCAAATTTGATTTATTTCTTTTTAAATTAAAATTTTAATTAAATAATTTATCAAGATCGATCACTTTGGTCACTTTCAAATTCGAATTCACCTTTTCATTAATTTTTATTATTTTTTTTTATTCATTTTTGGTATGTAACCAAGTTCTGCTTACATATGATAAATTTTGATTCATTAATTCAGCCGTTCGAGTCACGTTCACAATTATTTTTATCTTTTATTTCAAAAAATTTCTGTTGACAAGTAAATAATTAATTAAATTGGTCAATTCAAACAAAACAAAATTTTGACCTTCAATTCAATCTTTAACAATTTCAACAACAATCAAATGTTCTCTATAAAGTTTTTTACAGACACAATTTTTTTTCAAAAATGTTTATTTTTAAAATTATAATTTGATAATTAATTGGTTCATTTTTTTGAATCTTCCACTACAAAGGATAATTGTAGCTTCGTTTCGATAAAGTCAATCGTTAAAAGTGAAACTAAATCTATCTTCCTCCTGACGAAACCTACTCTGATTAGTCGACTAATCATAGAGAGCCATTTTACTAATAAATTACAAACCAGAACTGGCACACACACCGGCAAAGTTCGGTCATTCCATAACTGACACTCGATTAGTCATCATATAATTACAGTATGATTCATAAATCTTTTCACCCTTATTTTTTGAGAAAAAGATCAAATTTTTAACAAAAAATTTATTACGTGGAACTTTCAATACTTAGTTGAATGTCCTTTCATGTTCTTTATCATTTTTAATCGCCTAAGCATGGATTCAAGAAGACTTTTACAATAGACTTTTGATAGTTCGTACCATATTTTTTGAACAGCCACCCACAGCTGTTCTGACGATGTGCACCTTATCGCCTGTAATTTCCTTTTTAAAAGTCCATATACATTTTCGATAGGATTTGCGTCTGGTGAATTGGTTGACCATGGTAAAATGTTGACTTCCATCTTTTTAAGAAATTGGTGCAAGATCTTGCTGAAAAATTAATTGTTGTTTTGGAAATACCATGCACTTTCCAATAATATCAATGTCATGTATTATAGTTTCCTGGTACATTTGAGCATTCATTGAACCTTCTACTTTTCTAAGAAGACCTACCCCGTTTGCCGAAAAGCACCCCCATACATGAACTTTGCCTCCGTGGTTCATGTTTTTATGGATGTTTCCGAGTTTGAGCCTTTTATTTCTAGTTCGTCTGATGCAACGTCTACCACGTTGATTATATCATTGGAAAACGCATTCATCGCTAAATATAACAGAATATCAAGTTTCTTTATTCCAATTTTGATATAATGAAGCCCACTGCATTCTTCTTTGTCTCTGTTTAGCGGTAAGGAAAGGTTTCTTTACAGCTTTGAATGCCCGTATTCCATATTTCTGTAAAATCCTTTCGACTGTCGACTTACTTATGGCTATTGAAGAAGAAGAACTAAATATCCTTGTAATATTTAAAGTGGAAATATCATTGTTTAAGCGACTTATGCGTTTAATCACTCTTTCTGATTTGGCGCTTAGTTTATGAGGACTGCCTCCACATGGATGATCTTTCACTTCTCCTGTTTTTAAATACTTCGCCCATAATTTTTGCATTCCACGTTTTGAAATATTTCTATTATATCTTGTAAATAGTTCGACATTTATTTAATTACATGTACTTCCTGCATTTTTAAGCGCAACAATCATTCCCCGCTTAAATTCTCTTGACATTTAATTTATCTAAAATTTAAAAAATAAGTCATTAATGAAAATTTCAATATTTAACGTATAAATTCAAATGTGTAGCATACAAAAACTATATATAAACAAATATTCAAAATTAATATGACGTCAAATATTTAGTTAGAAAATAAGCATTCAAAATATGAGGGGTGAACAGACTTATGAATCATACTGTAATAATTATTAAAATTATTATTATTTAAACTTCTTTTTTATTTGATTATTTAATATTTAATTTAAACTAATTATTACATATTATAGCGATATTAGACGCGTCAGTAATCAGATAGGAAGGAAAGTGTAAAACTGAAGGAAAGTGTAAAACACAATATGTAAAATGTAGAGCATGTGAAAAGTTTGTAAATGTATCTTCCAAGTTTGCTCACAATTACACTATTTACTTGGCTTATGGCTGCCGTGCAGATACAACTGTCAAACGTTTCCATAGATCACCTTGACTCAATCTTCCATAAAGCAGCAGCGTGATATGTAGATTTAGAATTACAGTGGAAAATTAAGTCTTCTCATCATCCTTGGTTGAAATGTTAGCAAAAGTACCGTGAGGAAGTTGTGGAGTTTCTTATCTCACTTGCCTAGGACGTTTATAATGACAGTCTGATAAGCACTCTTTCTGCGAACAGCTTGCTCTAAAGGGTATCTAACTCAAGTAAACAGGTTCAAAATTATTAAGTCTTCGCGAGAATGATGTTATTGCTGGACGAGTAGACATGGGCACGTTTTAAAATTTTCTAAACATTTAAACGTTCTTCGTTCAGCATAATAAACGTTTAAAAAACGTTTAAACGATTTCTAATTTGATTATACGAAGAAATTAGTTTGCGTTTTGAGGGAACTCACACAATATTTACAACATACAATTAGGATTATCTTTCACTAAATCTGAATAAACTTTAATCACATATATGCATTTAAAACGTTTAATACGAATTCCATTCAAAATTCTGTTTCTTGGAAAATAGTATCACAGATTCAAATAATAAAAATAATTCAATCATCAAAAAGTTAAAATTTGCAGTATAATTTTATATATTATAATACGCTTTTACACGAATTATCAAAGGACGTGACAGTCAGCCGCTAGGATATTGATGTTTTTGCCACTGGTCACGATCGTACCGTTATTGATCTTGTAAAGGCATAATACAAAAAAAGAAGGATAATTTTTTTGACAGACAGGAATGAGTGTTTGAGTTATTTTGATTAGTTTGAGAGAGTGTGGATGTGGTTGAGTTGTTTGATTGGTGGATTTATTTGGATTTTCTTTCGTTCGTGTCAGTATTGTCAGAAGTAAAGGTGACGATATTGTCGAGAGTAAAGTCAAGGCTGTGTAATCTTCGGTTGTATGATATGTTTATTTTTTTGGATATTGTATATTTTTATTTATTTATTATCTTTTAGGTTGATATTTCTTTTTTAATTTATGAGCGTTTTTTACAATGTATTAGTTTTATTTTTCATGTAGTTTTTTTTGAATCATCAATTATAATTCGGAATTATAATATGAATTATAATTCAGACATCCCATAGCAATATGGGATGTTTGAATTTTAAATACAAATAATAAATCGATATTGAAATTATGATTTCATAATTTCATAATAACCTGAATTCTGTTTTCCAGATTAATTGACAATTATCATTTATTAACCAATTTGACATCAAATATTTACTGTGTAATTTATTATTGCAATTATTTATAGACGAAAGAAAATCCAAATTATTTTATGTTACTACCATTACCAGCCATACACATTCAAGAATTACATTTTTTGGTAGAACTTTTGGTGTGATTAATTTATTGGGTGATTGGAAAATCCAATTAAGTAGTATTTAATTTTTTTGATATCAAAACTTTGCTAATTAAAGAGTGAATCTTGTTAAACATTTATTTGTTTGTGTTGAATTTTAAATATATATTTAAGTAATAATAATACTCATTCTTGTTTTTCTAAAAAGGAAAATTCTTTGATTAATTTTGTTTTTGATTTATTGGATTAATCAAAGAATTTTCTTAACCTAAAATTGCATTTCGTCGTAGGACATACACCCACTATTATATACTATTACAATACTATTACAACTGCAGTATTGCAATAGGAAACGATAACTCACAATATATCTCTTGATCATCTTTATCTATTTTGTATCGTGTCGTTTTTAAGTGAGAAGATACATTGATTTATATTTCATCGCTCCTGGTTATCAATTTTGAAATTTTGTTTTCTTATCTGTAATCAGACTCATTACTTTGTTCTATCAGTTTATATTATTATATTTGGTGTAATACAAACTTTTACTTTTATTTACGCTTTATCATTATAGTAAAGATAAGATGGTTTATCTAACATTTTTCGATTGGTTAGCCCTATTTTATATTGTATTATAATAAAATTGTCTTATTTTTTATTTTTGTTAAGGGTCTTTTTGGTGACTTTTAAATGTTTGAGTAATTAATTTGTAATATATTTATAATTAATTAAGTTCAAATAATTTGTTTATATAAGTATTTTAAAAAAATAATATTTCAGATTACCGAAATTTGTAATAAATTTTTAATTTATTGGTCAAGACTTTTTTTGGAAATGAATAGTTCGGAGTAACAAACATTGTAAATAAAATTAAGTTATAAAATAAAATATCATGTTTTATTACAATTAATTGTAAACCAAAATTTGTATTACAAATAATTATAATTGAATGTTTTACAATTAAGTTGTAAAATAAAAATCATAATGCTTTATTGTTTTTAAACTCCAAATTCATAATTTTACACATCAAATTCATACTTTTGGAAATTTAAATTTTTTATTTTGAAAACATTTGTTTAGATTCAAAATTAGTCACAAAATTAAACATTTTAAAGTAAATTATTTGTTTAAAATTATAATTTTTTTAAATTTAAAAAAATTAACGTAACAAACAGAATGGATAGCTTGTCTACTGGAGAATCATGTTCATTGCAGCAAGAAAATGGTCTGAGAAATTTTCCTAAACCAAAATCTTCTTCAAGGCCACCTTATGCTACAATCGGTTAAAAGCAAAAAAAATTAATAAAACTTTATGAAGAAGGTAAAACTATAACCGAATCTGTTTAAATAGCAGGGATAAATAAAAGAACAGCTGCGTCAATCATAATCTGATATTTAAAGGATAATAACGTTATCAGAAATATAAAACGCTTTTGAAAAAGAAAAATAAAATAACTTTAGTAATATTGCAGAAAATTGAAGACATAGTCAAACAAAACCCGTGCGCAACTCTAAAAAATATCAAAAACTAGATTTATGAAACCGAAAATGTTAATTTGAGTACTACTTGTGTAAATAATGCTTTGAAGTCGTTAAGAATTACATTGAAATGTGCGACAATCAATCTTGATCGGCTAAATTATGACAGCCGATACATAACGAATACCATATGAATTACACTTCTCCAAAAATGTACTGCAAAGAAGAGAGATAATAATTTTTATTGACGACTCCAGTTTCAACTATCACCTTCGACGAACTGAAGCTAAATCAAGAGTAAATACTGCTGCACACGTGCTTGTTCCGATTTTAAGAGGACGAAATATATCTCTCATAGCTGCAATAAATATACAAGGAATTATACATAAGGAAGTGATATCAAACTCATCTGTTAATTCAAACATTTTTATTTCATTTCTTGGGGAGCTATTTAATATAGATAAATAATGCTAATATTATCGGAGCATGGTTGGTATCGAATAATGCCTCCATCCATAAAATACAACAAGTACGAGACATGGTTGCTGAAACAACTCATTCCTTAATTTTTCTTCCACCTTAATCTCCAATGTTAAACCCCATTGAAAAAGTGTTTTCTATAACTAAATTTTCTGCGAGAAATATGTTGTCGGATCATTCAAACAATGATTTTTGTAGTGTGAATTTCTTACATCTTTTGCCTCTGTTCGTTTAATTTTTCGATATGTATTTCATCTTACTTGTTTTTCTTTCTCATGAATTTTATAAATAATATTGAAACGTCTGATTGTAACAATTATTATGTAGACATGACGTTGAATCTACATTTGGCTGCTACAGGACAACCATTATATTAAATCTTTTAATTTTTATGTTATGTTTAATGTGTTTGTTGAAGCTTAAATAAATGTCTCTTTAAATTGAATTTTTTTGAAAATTGAAAATTTTCCCATCAATATAATGTGTTTATTTTTTCACAAATTTTTAAAAATAATTTTTTCATATCAAATTTTCATTATCATAATGAATTCGGATTTTGTGACTAATATTGAATGTAAACAAATGTTTTCAAAATAAAAATTTAAATTTCTTAAATGTATGAATTTGAAATTCAAAAGTATGAATTTGAAATTCCAAAGTTTGAATTTGATGTGAAAAATTATGAATTTGGTGTTAAAAAACTATATTACCTGTTGAACTCCCATGTCCATCTTTTTTATCTTGTCATCCACATCAATGGCATACGTGCTACAAATTTAGAGATGAATTTTTCATTGACTTCATCCTTAATCTTCCCACAAACGTAGATAATTAGGGGCTCCAATTCCAGGATCCCGAGGATTCCACGGGATTGAGAATTTATTTACCTTTTTTTCAAAAATTTAAATTACTCGATATAAAAGTGAATTAATTAAAAATAAATAAATTCGATTATGGTATTTTAAAATCTCACATTTAAAAAAATGATTTTATTTTAATGAAAAAATAATTTAGTTTATGAAATATGATTTTAGTTTATAAAAAAATATTTTAGTTTATGAAAAAATGATTTTTGTAGTGTGAATTTCTTACATCTTTTGCCTTTGTTCGTTTATTTTTTCGATATGTATTTCATCTTACTTGTTTTTCTTTCTCATGGGATATTTATATTTTTCGTTTTTGTATGACTGCTTATGTATCATGTAACATTTTTTATCATGCTGTATGTTAAGTGATATATGTCTTCTTGTTATTTTTATTTCAATCATTTTTATATTTTGTTTATCTAGTAAGAAATAAAGTAAAAAGTAAGAAATAAAATAAAGGAAAAACGTTAAGTAAAGAAAGAAAGAATATCACAAATAATTATTTGGTAACAGATAATTGATTATAATATTGTTAATGACAATTTGAAATTTAAATTTAAATAATAAAATTACCTACCTGAATTAGAATTTGCTTGACAATTATTATTGCGATTTATTTTTCCGAGTTTGACAAGTATTATTACGATTTATTGCTCCGAATTAACAAGTTATTATTACAAAATTTTATCTCAAATTACTATCACGAACTATAGTCTCAAATTATTTCTCGAATTATCATTCAAATTCTTTAATTGCTATACATATTCAAATATTGTACTTCGAGTCTAGTTATTGCAATAGGAAAAGAACTTTATTTCTATCGCGTGTACTGTGGTTATTATCATTGTATATCAGTAATTAATGTATTTAGTTAGCGTTTAAAAGAAAAATAAATATTTTATTGTTAAAAGTTAGTTGTTTAGATCTTTATTAAGCTCACCCAATTAAGTGGTTCGATTAGCTTAGTATATCACATATTAAGTAAAGTAACGTATTTACTATACTCTTCAAACGAGTAAATAGGTTATTTTACAATTTTGTTTATGAAAAAAATGCTTATGTAATAAAAATTTTTGTAATTTCTGGGTCACGCGGGATTTGGAACCCATAATAATAATATACCTTTTCAATTTCTTCTACAAATGCGTCGCAATTTCACTCATCCTTTTTTCTACAATTCAAAATAATATTGATAGTAAATTTTCGAACTGAGTTAAAATAAGATTATCATAAAGAAATTAATTAGAATTCTATTATCAGAATTTCCTCACAATTTTTAGGGCGTGTGAGAAGTGGTTGCAACATCAATATCAGAATTCATTTTTTAGCACCAAAATTTATTAATATGTCGTGTTCCTCTCTCTCGACAACATTTTCGTGGACTCAGAGCCCCCATCCGTTTTTAGAGTTCAACGGCAACTCATATATATATATATACTCCACATTTCTCCATATTGACATTTGCTCATATATAGGAAACAGACGCGCCTCCGCGCACATCAACGAGTTGTGTGTGCTTCGGAGCGCCTTCGGGTTTGAACCAGTAATGGAAATGGCCCGACTGGTGGTCTCAATATCCGAGGGGTCGATATTACTTTCGATGATTGTTTGACGGTTTAATTTTGATCGCGTCGGACGAAGAGAGGTCTCAGGAGAAAAGCGACGATCGAGCCGCATGCTCTTTGCATTCTGCAGGCAACCTTCGCCACCTCCAGAAAGTTCATCGCCCCAGTCAGAGATTCAATTTAACTTTAAACTCATAACGAGCGTTATGTTCGTACTACTTGGCTTATATTAATTATATGATATTATGTTTGATGTTATATCATTCGCGCTCAATGATTTATTTCAATTGTTTGATTAGTTAGGTTACCTATTTATCGATTATTTTGTTCGCACGTTTCACAATTTGATTAATAAGTCGTTAATTAGTGCTGCACAAAACGATTTATTTATTTACATAAGCGAGGATTTATTCAATTTATTCATCAAGCTTTCCAAATCGGTTCCAATGTTTCAAATTATAATAATAATCCAAAATTGCATACTACGAGCATGATATAATCCAGTGTGAAGAATTTTTTTTAACCCGATAATACACGTTCGAATCGAACCAATATTAAAGAAATTACTTTAACCATTCGTTTTAGGCGAAGTAACTCTTTTATTTCATGACATGGAGATTTGGAGTTATTACTTATTTATTAATTTATAATTGATCTATCAAATCAAAACGTTTATGTTTAAATAAATCAGCGAATTTAAATTACTCAATCATTAAATAAATTCATTAGTAATTCTTCAAGAAATGAATAACCTTTCAATTTAAAAATCTGTAGATTCAGTTTAACTTTGATATTTGCACTGACATGTCATCACACCATAAAAAAAGCAAGACAGACGAGTACACCACCCTGACACAGTGAAAAATGATATTCCAGGTCGACCATTATTATACTCTCCTTCTTTATCTCTTAAACGATATTGTTACAACATCGACTACTCGCACAGGACTTTGTAAATTTACCTACGCTCAATATTTCAACTTTAGACACTACCACGCCCTATACTCGCATGACACTAACCTCAACCGAGAGTTCTCCATCCACTTTCATCAATTGATTATTTATACATTCGTCGTTACACACTAACTGATTATTTACACTGCCGTACGACTACCCATTATCCACAATTAACCTAATTCTGAGACTTAACTCGATGTTGACTATCACTCAAACCTCCCCATTCAGCGTCCTCACTCCTCATTATCCTGCAAAACCTCATCCATTCGCCCCATACTTTTCTTTCAAACGGCTCTTCTTGTGTGATCTGTTTCGCATAAATCGATGACTGTCCATTCGTCTGTCTTTATTTCCTCTCGTCGGAGAAGTTTCGAATATCGATAATGATTTAATTAAAAATTAAATGAGAAATCATAGCATAAAATA
>MQRK01121032.1:0-10723 GCA_001938485.1 Girardia tigrina
AAGACCAACCTCGCTTTGGACGACCATCTGTTGTTGATGATGACACTCTACGTCCAGCTGTGTAGGAGCAGCTCTGCATCAGCACGCGGAGATTATCAACAGAGCTTGGTCTTACACAACCCACTATTCAACGTCAGTTTCATAAGCTTGGCCTCGTCGATAGAGGATGTCTACAAATTCCTCATGAACTGACAGTCACTCAAGTACAACAGTTACTTGACATCAACAAGGACGCTTCGATTGCAAAATTATGCTCTGTGTATGGTGGAATTTCGAGGGGCGATCCACTTCGAGCTGGTTCCAGAGGGGCGTACTGTGAATGCCAACATCTACACTCAGCAGCTGGACAGAGTCTATGCCATTCTCTGTGAGCGTTACCCGGCATTGGTCAATCGCAATCGAGTTCTTCTACAACAAGACAACGCTCCTGCACACAGTGCACGTTTAACTCGTTGTAAAGTGCAAGAGCTGCAGGGGATCGAAGTTTAACCTACAGCCCCGACCTTGCCCCCAGTGACTACTACCTGTTTCGGACAATGGCAAATTTTCTCAAAGGGCGGCAGCTCGATTCAGTGGAAGAGATTGAACAAGGATGCCGCCATTTTCTTTCTTCGAAAACGAAAGAGTGATATACTCGTGGAATCGAGCAACTGGCTTAATAATGGTTGAAGACCATCGAAAATAAAGGCCTGTATTTCGAAGAATAATTGTGTTCTGTTTACATGCTTTGTTGTCTTGAAAATACGAGTGGAAAGACGAAAAAACTTTTGAATCACCCTAGTACTGTAATATATGTTTCTTATGTTTCATATAAAATATTATATGAATTTATTATCTATCATATGCCTATACTTATAATTATTGCGATCTAGTTAGTCTCCTCTGATGATACTTACTTACTTACTGCCACAGTCAGACGGGTGACTATTATATTATTACATTATCTTTTCACCACCGTGTCGAATACAATATTGAACAGGAGCGACCCTAAAAAACAACCTTGACACACTTCTTTATCCATGTTCAAGGTTTCATCCCCTATAGAACCTTCGATTCCCTCATAGAAAACTTTGAGGATCTCTAACATTCTCCCCCTTATCCCTAGTCTCTTTAAATAGCTCCAGGAAGACTCCCGGGGCACACTGTCGAATGCTTTTTCCTAGTCGATAAACATGACACACATATTAATGTTCTTGTATCGCGCTTCCTCCTACAATTTCCTCAAGATACTTATAGCCAACTGAGTTCCTCTTCCCGACAGAAATTCATACTACCACTTATCCAGTATCGCTGGGTGATAGGAGTGATTCGGTTCGCGATGATTCTTGCTAGAATCTTTCCTCCTACATCTAAAAGAAAAATGCCTTGGTAGTTATTTGGATCTTTTCGAGAGCCTTTCCATTTGAAAAGAACCACCACTTTGGCCTCTCTCCAACTAGGCGGGAATGCCTCTAATCCGTTCCATATGTTCCTAAAGCACTCCTCCAGTGGGGTTAGTATTTTCATACCCCCCCCCACTTATAGATTTCATGGATCAATCCATCTGATCCCGCAGCTGTCTCACTCGTAACTGCTTCACTGCATCTGCTATTTCCTCTCTAGTCGGAGGAGAATCCAAAACATCGAGATTTAGAGTGTCTCCAGCGACATCAGTCCGTTCCTTCTGCTCTAATGGGGCCCTAAAAAGATTATTGAAGTGGTTCGTCAGCTTCTTGTTCCCAATATGGTTCGAGGGAGTACACAGAGTGTTCTCCTTCGATTGTAATTTACAGATGATACGTAGTTCCGTAGTGAGCTCCTTCAGTTTTTCTTCTACGACATTGTTGAGTATCTTCTCGATTTGATCGCCTAGAGCCTCGACTCTTTCACGTTTCCATCTTCTGATATTCTTCTGGAGAAGTATTCTGCTGGATTTCCACCTAGAAAAAGTATCATTGTTTCTATTCCTCACAAACTCAGTGCGTCTCGCCCATTTTTCTCCGATGAGTATCTTTAACTCCTCTAGGTGGCCATGTAGACTTCCAATCCGTACCTGAAAATTGAACATGTTGAAATGTTTCGATTATCGTTTCTTTTTTCTTCATGATTGCTTCTCGATCTGGCATTTTGTGTTTGCGCGTGTTTCTGTCGTTTCTTAGCCTCTTCGGTCTTTTTCCTTCTTCACTGACTCTGGCAGTTATAACTACCAGATCGTGGTCGGAACCGCAGTGAAATCCTGGGTAGCTTCGGATGTCCGTGTACCTATTAGCTCGATTTCTTTCAATAAGAAAGAGATCAAGTAATGACCTAGATGTTGCTGGGTGAGTCCAGCTCGTTCTCTGGCTAAGTTTTTTCCTGTAAAAGATGTTTTCAACCCGCAGTCCACATGATATCGTCATCTCGGTAAGCAGCTCTCCTTTCTCCGACGTCTTCACTCCAGTGGCGTAGATACCTATAACCGCTTTGTACTCTTCAGTGTTCCTCAATCTACAATTAAAGTATCCTCCAATTAGTAGTTCAATTTTCCTTTCTTTAGCGAATTTCTTCTCCTTCTCGATCTCCTCCTGCAGCTTCTGATAGAAATTCTCTTTTTCCTCATGTGTATACCCGCAGTCCCTCGGGGCATACACTACGATTAGGATAATTGATATCCTGATGTACCTGCAAATAAAAAGCTGATCATTAATTGGTCTAAAATCCAGTTTGGTCGGGTCATCTTCTATGATCATCAGCGCAACTCCTCTTTCTCTTCGTTTTCCAATTACACGGCCACTGTGGAGAATTCGTCATCCGTCATATTCATTAATTTCATTGCCCCAGCGATGCGTTTCGGTCAGGATACACGCCTCTGTTTTCATTCTTTTCAGAGCCTCATTTATTGAAAGTATTTTCTCGTCGTTTAGTCCTCGCACATTCCAGGTTCCTACCTTCAATCCTCTGCATTTGGTCCCTGTGTCGCCGGAACCGACCGGGAGCTTAATGACTTTGGGTGCTTCCAGACCCCTTGTTTGGACTTTGAAATCGTTCTACATATCCACAGACAAAATTGCTAGCCCTGCAAGTTTCGTTACCACATTCGCCTAGAGACGGACTTTAACCAATCTAGTTTCCCAGGATCCACTACGGGGCGGAGGGTAACACAGATCCCCTTCACTGCAAGGGGGGAGTTCAGATGTCCCTTTCGCGGCTGTATGAAGTCCACCACTACAGCCAAAGGTATGCAGAACCATGGCTATACAACCCATGGGTGGTCGTTTCTCACAGGGAAGCCTAAAAGATCTCGGAGACTGAAACTATTCGACCTCGTATGAGGCATATCGGGGGGCTGCTAGCACTCTTTAGTTTGGGTGGACCCTCTAAAGAGCCTAGAGGCTCAATATCATTCGAAAGAGATGGGAGGCCCACTGATATTATCTTAAATATACATATATCTGGTTCCATGTAAAAAGAGCCAAAAGTAAAAAAGCCAACAATAAAAACAGAATAAAATTTTACTAAATGCAGTTTAAATAAAAAGAATATGTCAAAATTAATTTTTAGATATTTTATTAGTTGCTTTATACTTTGTATTACTAACAGAATTGTCATCAGAGATTAATAATAATTTCTTTTAAGTAAAATATAATGTCTCGTGATTCATCAAACTGTTCAACAGAGTTTTGATTCTTTGAGCTACATCTTTGTAAAATTTCCTTTGTGTGTGTACAGTTGTCCAGAATGTTCAAGAATAATGTCAAATTTGTGAACACCATTGTCTTTTTTCAAGCATTCAATAAACCTCCATGACACACACCAACAGAAGTTCTATTAAATCTATTAATTAATCAATTAAAACAATTTTGTTGGCTCTGTTTACCTTGACTTATACGTGGTACGCATATATATATATATATATACATGGCAAAGTAAAATCTATATACAAATCTATCTGCAAGGAATAAAAACAAAACGACGCGTTTCTAGATGAAAATATCCGGAGAAAATTTTAGATGATTGACCGAATTTGAAGCATATCTGCCGCTAATTAAATTAATTAACTTTTACTAGTATTTACTTGTAAAAAGAATATTTTTGCACGACTTTAATTTGTTCATATTTTATCGCGTAAATTGAACGATTGTGAATTTGATTTTGTTAACGAAATGTGAATAAAAACTGTCGTCATGATTAGTCTGACTAATATAAAATGGGTCCAGCACGAAATTCCCGAGCGCGGTCTCGGCCACCAACCTGGAGATCGGATGTGTCTTTTAATTTCTTCTATATAACCGAAGAATAATGACAGCCCATTCTGTTCTCCATTTCAGGAACATTTCACCCCTCTAATTTGTTTACTCATTCGACCTTACTCAAAGAAATCACAGTATTTTTAATCATGGCGGAAGATGAATTATTCAACTGTGCACCACTTATGTCATTAATTAATCATGTAAGTCAACAAATTATAATTCAATGTAATTTAGGATCACATGCAGCGTATTTGTGCTGTGTCATTTTCATACGTAAATACGTGTATATTATGCTTTGTTGAAAGACTTTTGGCCAGTAACTGATAAAGATCTCTGCAGAGATTATTATGTTAGTCTACCAGAAATGAGCTCCACTAAGTAACACATGATCCAATAAGACAGCACAAATATAAACAAATTATTTGAAACAATTAAAAGCATAATTGCCTCCCCTCCAAAACTCACATTCCCGTAGATTCTATCTCCAAGTCCCGCACAGGTCGTAAACGTCGGTGTTGCAAGTAATCTCCTCTGTAGTCCATTCAAAATCAACAACTTGCTGTCGTATTCGCTGGTGTCTGAATATCGGCAAAATCATTCTTTAAGCAGCCTGATCACCAGATAGTTTTCTGATATCAGGAATATGTCTTGGGAATCCGTCTACTTCATATTTGTTTTGGCTATTTTTTCGCTGTAATTGTACCATGTTTCTATTGACGTGTATATCGAATATGTTGACTTGGCTTAACAAATACATTATTTGTTTTAATTATCTTTATTCAGCCCCTCGTTTAATTTTTTACGCAATTCACTCTTCTGGCTATTAAATAATATGTCACCTGGCGATTTAATTCCATCTTCTATTTTCTTTTGGCTGATATACCAATAAACAGTTTCAGTAATAGAAATAGTCGATCTCTCTACAATTACTTTTACTACATGCTTACAGTGCTCAACAATTCTGTTCGTACTTGTTTTATGCTTACTTCGATGGGCCTCCAATCTCTTTCAATATTATTGATCATCTAGGCTCTTTCGAATGTGCACCAAAAATAAAGAATATCTAGAAGTCCCTCAATAGGCCTGATATTGGGTCGGATTGCTTCGGTATCCGAGATCTTTTCGGTTGCCCTTCAAGAAATGACCATCCATGAATTATAGTTCCATGGATCCTTTTGTTATATTTGTGAACTTAATACATTTGGGAAAGGACATCTGAACTCTTCATCGCAGATGAATATGTGATACTAAAAAACCGATGTGTTTCTTCGGAATTGATCCTTTCTTCCATCACCGTCGAGTTAGTCTGAGATTTAGTTGCTAATTGACTTTGAGCTTCTGGAATATCTTTGGTATTTGGTTCGACTTCCCAAATTGTGTTGGTGATCTGGTTGATTTGCTCTAATTGAATCGATGAGATTCTGACAATTTCGGCTCCATCCAGTTTTTGATCCTAATTGAGATGTCTCGTTAACCACCAATTTGTTTTATAAGTTTTTTTCAGCAGGTACGTTGGAAAATTAATTAATTTTTCCACTCTGTTTGCTGCATATTTGGTTGAGTTTATCGCCTGTACGCGCTCGTCAAATGTTATCAATAATTCTATGGATGCTCTGCATAGATAGTTCGCCAAGAATCGTTATTGCATGGCACATTGAAGGCCTTGAAAATCAAATAATTGTTTCTAACTTTATATTAATTTCACTCAATCAAATGGTTCTACTCTTTAAATTAGACATTTGAAAATATCTAAAAACTTTTAAGTGAAGTTCTCAAAAAATTTATTTGTAGTGGAAGTTCGAAAATTTCATCCTAAGCAATGTCCGTTGAAAATGATGCTTCAGTGGTGCTGTTATGGTGAACAAGAATATCAGAATAATCTCATGAAGAAGCGGTTTGTTCTACAAGAGAATGATCCAGGTTCTATTGAGGTTAATAGCTTTGCTTTTTTTCGATATTATTATCATAAAATAATTATTGTGTAAATGTATTAATAAGTAAAATACATGAAGAGTTCAATAAGTACCAGGATGAGGCGTGAAAGAAACAAATAACAAACATGACATTTTAACTCAATAATAATAGCGATATGGAAGTAGTATTGCTTAATATACAAATCACTGTTCTCTATGCAATCTTCCATCGTTCAACTAATTTAAGATTTTTGTAGAAATTTAGCTGTCTTGCATAATTGTTTGCAGTAACACCGGTTTATAAGAATTGATAAACGATAATTTTAAACAAATATATATGTCGAATGATCTAGAAACTTACTCAATCAACTTGATTATGAATGCTCACTAATCTAAGATTTGAGATGAAGATTCGCCTCTTCAATGTAAACCTCTTCTGTGTCTTTAAGGTATTAAACCAATAGGCTTTTTAGGATGATCTGGGACGCTGACGTTGCCTTCATATCACTCCCCCTAAATGCAGGGATTGACATATACTGACAATTATAGCAAAATCGCTCATCAGGATTGATTCATCCCCAATCATTGTGATGCTATCTCACTGTCGACTGTAAGGTCACTACTTCCTACAACTATCACACCCAGTTTTGTAGCTGGCCTTAACAGAATGGATTGCAAGCCCGTTAAAAATACAAATCGCCGCCGGCATTCTGGTTTGCGCTGGTGTCATTGTCGGTTCTCCAATTCTTCTGTTTCCTCCAATTTGTGATCCCGGTAGAGGTACCTGGTCTGCCACCCCTTCGTTTTGTACATGGGAATGGTAATTGCTGTTGTTGTGTCTCGTTGGGCTGATCAGGATTAGCGGAAGTGGACACCCCATGGCCCCTTTTGATGTGTCTGTTCAGCTCCTTCTTTTCGGCAAACTCCTTGTAGCATCTTCCTACTGGACATTGGCGACATTTCTTGTTCTCGTTGATCAGCTTCGGCATAGTCGTTCTTGTCCTATTGAGTCTTCCTGATCGAATTAAGGAGTTTATGTATGTTTCCCTCGATACAGTAGAGTCTCTGTGAATGATGCGGTTAATGAAATCTCCATATACCGCATCATTCCCAAATAGCCACGAATGTTCTCGAAGGCATTCCGAGATTGATTGCTTCTTCCTCCCAGTGATCTTGTTTCCAATCTGTATTTCTCTCTTTCAGATTCGTTTGCTTGTCTCGTACTACTCTGAAGTTTCCGTCTTACTGTGGAGAGTAAGTCTTTTACTCGCGATAATATCCATGGGATGTGGGAGTCCAATGTTAATGGTGTCCATATGGACCTTTTCAATTTTGTGTTTCATCCTAACTATGCGCGTGCATAGGTTATGAAGGACCTGCAACTTTTTAATGTTCTTGTCCGCAGTTCTCAAGCTTTTACAGCGTAGTAGACTACTGAGAAAATGCATGGTTGATAAATTTCTTCTTATTCCTCATACTCAGTTTCGAGTTCTTCAGCACTGTTCTCAGGTCCCTGATCTTCTGGGTTCCTTTCTTAATTCTTTCTTTCACTTCTGCGTCCACGTTTCCTGTTGAAGAGATCGTAGATCCTAGGTAACACAAGCTAGAGAACCACTCAAAACCAGCCTCAAGCTGGTGCCCAGCTGTAAGGATCCGAGTATCTCCGTTTAGGTTCAAAACTTTGGTTTTACCGATGTTAATTTTGAGACCTAAATCTAGAAAAGTTGCATTTAAAATGTTCAAATTATTTATCAAGTTGTTCCTGTTCGTGTCGATGAGTCTGTTGATCTCAAGGAAGCTCCATTTTCATGTTTCATTATCACTCCTCCAGAGATACCGTTCAATATTGCTCTTTTCACCACCGTGTCGAATACAATATTGAACAGGAGCGGCTCTAAAACACACCCTTGACATACTCCTTTATTCATGATGAAGGTTTCATCCCCTATAGAACCTTGGAATTTCTCATGGAAAGCTTTGATGATCTCTAATATTCTCCCACTTATCTATAGTCTCTTTAAACATGTCCAGAGAGACTCCAAGGAGGCACTATCGAATGCTTTCTTCAAGTTGATAAACATGACATACATATTGATGTCCTTGTATCGTGCTTCCTCCTGCAATTTCCTCAAGATACTTATAGATTTTGCCAAACACAGGTAGGAGTATTTTGTTAATAAATTTCTATATATCCACAATGGGAAAGAAATTTAAGTCCAAGTTTTTAATTGATCTAAGAATAGGTACGTGCGCGCTTTCTCTGTTACTTTATTTTTGGGGAGAATAATCTCTGTAATAAGAGTGCAGTAAGTGGTTTATTGTCCCGAGAACAAGGAGTCGGTTTTAGCTGTCTCCTCTGGTGATTCTCTGGTCCAGGTGCTCAAATGGTTGAGAAACCATTATCCATTTAGTTTTCATTAGGCGATACATTGTCTTGAATCAGGTTTTATTAGCGTTCACAATGATAAATATTTTATGTTGAATAAGATAAAAATCAACGATACTCACCCATTTATTTATAAAATGCAGTCTCTCGATGGAATTATTTATTTAACTATTGATTTACATTGTTACTTCTATGATTATAATTATTATTGCATTATGCACAATTTACTTACTTTGATTTCATCAATTCACTCTGTTTGAAGAAGGCTCATTTCAGAATATGATACCCGGTCACTTAACCCCGACACTTATTCTCACAATTTTATCCCCGACCTTTAATCCCCCATATTTAATCGCAGCTTAATCCCAAATACGTCTTCCTCGCACTATAAAAATATTTAGATAGAATGAATTCTTTTATTCTTCGTTGAACGGCAATTCTGTAATCTTGAAATATTTTAACCGTAAGAGAAATACCTCTAGACTTCATAATAAGTAGTAAATGCAGACCAATAATAGTTCATGATGGATATGAATTTGTGGCTCAAGAAGGCGCTCAACAGAAACACAAACTGGGAATGTTTCCAAGCATCAATCACTGAAGTATCCAGTAACATTAGTGACGGCCAGAAATAAGCTAATCAAACAGTTGATAAGACACTACTACTCACAATCACGAGTGCCATAGGGAGAGGGTGATTGCAATGAATGCTGTATAAAAAATGAGGAAAATACCAAAATGAGTTTACCACCTGGTCTTGTTGATAAAATGTTTGACGTATCATCATTATACTATGCATTTCAATTATACGACTTCATGGAGACAAGTAACGGTAGTCGCTTTCTCGTTTTCGGTGACAGGCAACTACTAAATATGCCCTCACGCAGCAACTGTTGGTTCGCCGAAGTTACTTTTAAAGTTATCCCCAGTTTATTTCTGTAACTCAACACAATTCATTTCTAATTCGTACCAGGAGTGATTCCACTGGTGTTTTACTGCTTGCTTCAGAATAAATCAAATGTAACTTACAAAAGATTGTTGTATGCAGTTAGATAACTAATACCAAATGCAGCTCAAGAAACAATAGTAACATATTTTTAGAAAGCTGCAATGACCGCTTTTCGAGAGAAGTTTCAGTCATGTAGAGTACAAGTTATTTTCATTTAAGGCAAGAAGTATTACCCAGAATCTCTGAATTAGGTATGAGAAGTGACTATGATGAAAATGAAGAATTACGGGGATTGGTCAGATGCCTCCCAGCACCTACCTACGTACGTGAAGAAGATATGTTTGATTCCTTCAAATTGCTTGTAGAGTCACTACCACAACACGATCGCATGTAAGAACTTCTATCCTACTTCGAGTATACGTATATACCTTGCGCGGTAGAGTGAATAACTATACTTCAGCTTTTTCCTTAACAGATACTTGAAATAAGTAAATGCATATAATTGGCGGTGTTGCATGAACAAATAATGCTGTGGAAGATTGGCATCACGTCATTCAATCTCTCTTCTGTCATTACCTAATAATGTGGGCATTCCTTGATGGTTCTACGTAAAAATTACCAGCTACACAAGACCTCTGTTCTACAGTAATTTACCGGCACAGAGCAACGTCCAAGGAAGAATTAAATTATCCAGGATAATTAGCAATATTGTAGAGAGATATTAGTCAATCTGTACCTCTGGTCATTAGCCTGACTGTCACATTGATTAAAAATAAGTTACTTCACGAACAATTTTCATATCATATTGTGAAAGAACATTGAATTTAATAACTCCTATGAATTTTAAATAATGTTATACACATGTATATTCAAATTTATATACTATATACATGTGCAATGCACATGGGTCGAAAATTTTTTTTTCTCCAAACTTGCCTAAAAAGTTGTGCTTATGCTAGAAAATGAAATATCCGTGCAAAAAACTGTTGTTTAAAAGGGTTTACAGGTCCAAACTTTTGTTTGTATGTATTAGTACTATCCCAGTAAAAATGATCGCACACGTGCCATTGTAAATTCATCCTGCAAGCTGTCACACGCTTGCAGAAAGATCATTTTTGACATGCTCTATTCACAAGTCCAAGCTAACCCGTGCATGTATAGAGAGGTTAATTCACGGAAGCATGTGAGCGTGAAATTTTTTACAGGGATAATGTATTCGACATTGATTTTCCTTACACAGTAATTCCTTTTGGCTAGCAATGGCGAC
>MQRK01121038.1:0-11904 GCA_001938485.1 Girardia tigrina
TATATATATGGATATGAATAACAAACGCTATTTAAAAAGTTTTTTATTTTTCAAAAATGTTTTGTCATTACGGAATCATCAGTTGTGAAGTAAATTTCAAATTACAAGTCATTTATATGGCACATTGATTATTATGCAATTAATCTTCTTTCTTTTTTTATCTTTTTTTAATAAGGCATTAATAAAGCATTTAAAATCATGCTTAAATGTTCAAAGTGAATTATCCAATCATATTAAAATCTTTTAATATTAATTTAAAAAAAAAGATAAAAAAAGAAAAAAAGATTGTCAATGTGCCATATAAATGACTTGTAATTTGAAATTTACTTCACAACTGATGATGCCGTAATGGCGAAACATGTTTAGAAAAATAAAAAACTTTATAAATGGTGTTTGTTATTCATTTTTTTACAAATAAATTGTCATTAAATATTTATGTTATATATTGATATATATTGATATATATATATATATATATATATATATATATATATTGGATTTTGGTAAAAGTTTTAAAGAAAAATAAAGATTTACTAATTATTCTTATTTATTTTTCAATTTCAATTTGTTAATATTATTGCATAAATTAAAAAAAAGAAAAATGTTTGATTCCGACTGTTATTTCTCTTCATGTCAGAGCAATCGATCAGAGTGACAAAAATTATGAAAATCCGAACGATGAATTCTTGCTGCGGCAGTGCCCCCAGAAACTGGCATCTCCGGCAAAGCCATTTCGATCATGAAAAGTCTCGTGAACGATATGTTCGAGCGGATTGCAAGTGAGGCCAGTCGATTGGCACAATTCAACAAGAAGTCGTCGATCACGAGCAGAGAGATCCAGACGGGAGTAAAACTGCTGCTGCCGGAAGAGTTGGTTAAGAACGCCACAAGCGTAGAAAGAAATACGGCCCTCTCAAGCGCCAAAATTTATGATTGGACATTAACACTATCTTTCAACTTCACTCTCAAACCCATTATGGATTTTTCCCTTGACAGTTCGAGAGAAACATTATTTTTTTTAGTAAACCATTTTTACCGTCAAAATACACTTTTTTTTAAAATTCTTATCAGAGATCTTAGGTTAGAGTCCCATCCGACCTGGACTACTTTCGTCGATACCATCCTGTCTAATATAACTCGCATAATACTAAAATCGCATATGTTTACCTCCTCGGGCAGTAAATAATTTTACAGATAGTCCTTTTGTTTGCCTTTTATTTAGAATCTAAATTCAGATTACATCAATATCCCAATAAAAGAATTTATCTGCACAAAGGCATTACAGAAAACACTCAAGAATTCAAATATAAACTTAATAATAGAAATATACTGTAAGTTTGATAAAAAGAAAATTAATGAAATTAATTTATGATAAATTTTATTTTATTTATTAACACAATTTTACATTAAATTAAGATGAAATTTTAAATGTAATTATGACAAAATATTTCGATAACTCATTGAGAAATTTAAAAGATATCATTTTTTAAATCTTTAAAAATTTCTTATAACTGATTTTCCATAAAACTCGTGTTCTTTGAACATTAACGAATAATTAATAATTAGAATTAAATACTGCTAAAAATTTATTTTTATTATAAGAATAAATAAAAATTATTTTTGAAACCTTTGAATTTAAATTTCAAATAAATTTGAATATAATTTCAAAATTAATTCCTCGTAGAAATCAATCGTAATCGATTGATAGTGTAAAATTAATAAATAATTGATTTGTTTTAATAATATTAACTAATAGCGGCAGTTTATTTATCAAGGTCACGAGTTAGTGTTTGTTTAGACGGATGCACGATGCGATAAAGCCTGAATGAACGGATGAGTGCGTGTGTGAGGAATTGTGGTGATATTCCGATGATGCGCGCAATTAGTAAGAGGAATCACTTTGATTGTATCAGCACCAACGACACTAAAACTCAATATTGGGTTAAGAATTCGTGAATAATTTGAATATAGAGACGCATTTGTGCATGCACACACAATAGTTCGATAACGTAGTGATAATCACTGACATGAAAGAAACATAATTCGAATATCAAAAAGATTTTAAAAGATAGTGAGACATTGCACTAATAACACTGAATGTACAGGAGGTATTGCAGCTATTGAACAGTGAAACTGAAGTTTTCCCTCTTGAACGAAGAAATCCTAGGAATCAAAAGTAGTTATCTTGCTCAGATTTCGTCCCTGCATATGTCAATTTTTATTGTTCTGACCCATTCAAACATTACAATCAATAAAGTAGAGACCAGTATCGAATAAACATGTAAGTCAAAGTTCATCCTAATTTAAATTATCAAACAGAAGATACAAAAAGTAAATAACAAGAACTACTCTAAGATTTTTTTAATCGGTTTCCGGTGGTGCATGGCCGTTCTTAATTGCAGAGCGATTTTACTAGTTAATTCCGACCAAGACTCTTATCAGCTAAATAGTAAATTTGTATTAAATGGCAAATGCTGACTTTTGAAAATGTAATTTTGCTAAATGTAATTGAGTAATGAGATGACTGTTATATCATATGATACTCAGTTCCACATATACTGCACGTAGTACCAGCGAGTTCTATTTTTAGCTAGAAATGGCTTAGTAACCAGCTAAATCACTGTCATGTAGGAAATATTGATTTGAAATTATCCAACTTGTACAATGAAAAACTAGTAAGTGATTGCACTGATTAAATCTTTACTGTTTATATACACCGCTCATCACTGAAGTACATCATTTATGCTGTTTACTAGTCAGCAACGCAAGTTTATTGTATAATATACAGAATCATGCAAATCTACTAGCAACATCCTCAACAGGCATGTTCGTTGATTGCTAAGTTTGAATGAGTATTAATTAAGTTATTAAATATAGCTTAATTAATTTAATATTTTTTATTATCCTTAGAAAAATTTAGAAAATTATTTTTAAAGTGTGAAATTTGGTTATTGTTAAGAAATATATCAAAATGGTTGCCAGAATTAAAATTGTTGTTCACTTAAGGTGGGGAACAGATGAAGTTAAAAATTTGGCACTATAACTCTAGAAAGTTATGTTTCATTTGAAATATGTTTGAAATTTTTATGTGATTTCCTTTAGTAGCCATGATATTGAACCATTTCTTTAAATTGTGCAATTTGGTATAAAAAAAATATTTGTTTATTCAAATTGAAGAGCCACTTTATAGTAGATTATAAGCCATTATCCAAGATTTTTAATATTTAGTGGATAAACCTCGTTTTGCCCGACAATTCAATTTGTAATAAAAATCGGTTAAATTCTAAACTGCGTACAATAATAAATGGATAATATGAATATAATTTTTATTAATATATTATAATCACATTTATTTTATTATATATCTTTAAAAAAAATTAAGTGAAATTTCTAATTTTCAAATCTTAAATATAGCTGATAAAAATTAAGAAACGTTAATTATTTAGATTTTGTTGTCTTTAATTAAAGGAAAATAGATGCGATGATACTTCTTTCTAGATTGGCACTTTGTTTCTAATTGTTTTTTTATTAAACAAAATAAATCAATCAAAGTTTCCATGGTCGCAATGATACGTTTTAGATTAATTATTTTATAGATTTCTTTTCACTTTTTTCTGCTTCTTTCTTTGACTATTGACAATTTAATTTTTTATTCTAGATTTTTCATGCATTTCTGAAAAAAATACTCATTGTTCCTGCAGAAGTTCGAAGGAACTCATTCATGAAGGATTGTGTTGCTTACGTAGTACAATTTCAATGAACGAACAAGAAACACAAACCGAAGAGATTAAAGTAGAAGCCGTCACACTACAACCATTGATTAAAAGTGAATTAAATGAGATTTCAGAAGTACAAATGAGTATGGACGAAGTGCATTTAGACGATAACACCACAATCGGGATGACCAGAATAAAAGATCAGAACGTCGATGATCAACGAGATATATCCTTATGGGTCGCGACAATCCTTTCAGTATCTTCATCTCCATATTTATCAGAATTGAATACAGATGAGCAGGAACACACAACAGTATCCAGATTATAAGACATGGAAGCGCAGCTGGAATATCTGCGAGCAGAGATTGAGATACTTATTCTGTGCAGAAATTTAATCGGAAAATATTAAAAGCCAGACGAAAAACTATGTGAATATATACCTGTGTCCTGAGTCGACAACAATGTGAACGCCACACCCGAAGCATTAATCAATTGGCAGAACGAAATCTATACGATGTTCCGCAGAAACTCGAAGAAAAATGGACTCTAGAAGGTATACTAGCATGCAGAATCCGGAATTACCGCGAGCGATTAATTAAAGAGGAAAAAGAGAATCAGAGCTAGGAAGAAATCGCTGCCGCTCAAGCTGTAGAATATTGGCCCATTGGCTCGACTATGCAATAACAACTGATAAAGTTTTATGTGTTATGAATAAATTTGTTGTTAGTGTCTTCTCTTAGTCATAATCATTTAAAAATAGTAAAAGTAAGTA
Organism: Girardia tigrina; assembly: GCA_001938485.1. Taxonomy (NCBI): domain Eukaryota; kingdom Metazoa; phylum Platyhelminthes; order Tricladida; family Dugesiidae; genus Girardia; species Girardia tigrina. Next base: position 4,489 of record MQRK01121038.1, read on the forward strand.
TGGCAATACTTATAAAGAGATAAGACAGAATGAATTAGTGTAATGCAGAATAAGCACTGTCTAGTAAAAGAAACAGATAATCTAAGATTAATAGGAACGAACAAAGTACAGAATATATATATATATATATATATATATAGTGTCCTATAATAAATTAGTAATAGCTAATATATTTAAATTAAAAAAAATTGATCAATAAATCGATCAAAAATAATTAAATTCCAAATTAACGACAGTTGGCCGGCGATTTCTGCTTGCTAAAAATAATCCTCTGCAATCCTTGTCTATCGTTGAATTGGTTAATTCAACCGATCATCCAAAATTACGGAAACAGTCTGTCCCATTCAACAGGACTATTCATCCAACCAATTCCTGCGAAAAGTGTGTACAATGTCAGACGATGCCCAAAGAAGCTAAGAAAGGAAAAATTAAAACAAGAATCTTAGCCCTTGACGATGAATCAAAAGAATCCAGATAGCAGAAAGATAATGATGAGATAAACCAAATTAGAGAAGATCTTAGAACTGGGAAAACAAAGAAATGGGTACTGAAAGATGATATCGTGACGACAATGGATAATAAATACTGGATGCCGAAAATCAAAAGAACTGAATTTGTGGAAGATATACACAAGATGCTATGTCACACTGGTAGCAAGAAAGTTTACAATTATTTAAAAGATGACTTTGATATGAATGATATGAGAGAAACGATAATGGAAATCGTATAAAAGCTGTGTAAATTGTCAGAAGAGAGAGACCCTAACAACGAAAACAAAAGAGAAGCACATGAAAGAATTTGCAGATGAACCCTTCCAAAAACTATACATTGATTTCTGCGGACCGTTTAAAAGAAATATTAATGAATATCAATACATACTAGCGATAATCAATCCATTTATTGTTTGGTATAAAAGCATTTCTTGATAATCAAATAGAGGATAATGAGCAGTAATACGATGATCAGGCAGAAGACGATCACAATTACAATGCCCGCACCTTATAATTTGTTGCAGTGTTTCGTCGGATTGTCCGGACGGCATTTTTGTAGTGATTAATGCTGAATAGCAATTATAAAAATATTGCTATTAGCAAAATATTTAAATTTAAAATCTGATCAAGAAATCGATCATAAATATTATAAAGGAATATTAAATTGGCTTTCAATTAAAGAAATATTAAATTGAATGCAAGAAACATTATTCGCATTTCCAGACCAAAAAGAAATATCACATTCAATTCGAAAAAATAATTAACCTTACCAACAGACAGAAAAATAAATCCTTCTTCCAATCTCAACATCCATGAAACAAAAGTTTTATTATGCAACGAAAAAGAAATACCGGATTTTTGAGTGATAAAATTCTTTTTACAATTTCAAATCCTATCCAACAAAAATAAGAAACATTCTTGCAACCATCCATCGACTATTTCGTTGACGATCGACGAAACGTAATTTGATTAATTTAGCTAATTTAACAATCCCTTGACTGAGCTTTTCCTTTTATCGTGATCTTTAGTATTCTATTTTTTTGTTATTCCTTCCGTTGTAAAGTTAGAGTGTTAATATAATTATTACTTTATAGATTTGTTTATTACTTTGATCTTTTATTTTTACGAGATTTTATTTTACTTCGATCTTATTAACTCGCTTCCGTAATATATATATATATATAGAGGGTTGATTTGATGGACCAGAATGAAGTTTCCAGATCGAAGGAATTTATTGTGGCAACCTGGTGGTGTATCGGCATCCATAGTGAAACGATCGGTGACGATTGTTGGCTCATATCGAGTCGTCGGCATTGATGACGCGAAAGAGATGAGTGTTGCGGCCGCCGAAATCTGATTCGTGTTGATTTTGGACACCATTGAAGTTCTGGTCGCCGAAATCGGGTTCTTGATAACTTCTGACACCAATAATGTAGTGGGCTAGATCACGCTTTTCGTGATCGGTAAACCAAAAAGGAGAACAAGCCGACTACAAAATTTATTAACATAAAAATATTCCTTTACAATTGAAATCCCTCGTTGATCTTCAGTTTTTGTATTCGACATTTTTCGAAAATCTTATTATTAAAACAAAAAAACGTTTTCGTTTTTTTAATTAAATGTTGATTTAATTTTTCTGAAAGAATTTTTTGTGCACCTAATTTAGGCATTTCTGCTTCATTTTTTTATTGGAAAATGTGCTTCGAATAAATTAGTTGATTAATATTTTTTTTAGTAAAACAGTAAAAAAAATTGAATGTTATTTACATTAGTGAAATTTGTAAAAATTTAAATGATTTGATTATTCAAGGAAAATCAAAGCGCCACATTTGGTAAAACCAAAATAATCGATTGAAAGAAATCTTGAAATGTCGAATAACATTCCGCATCGATTGCATACAGACAAGAATCCTCCGGAAGGACGGCTTTTACGTGGATTATTGTCTCAACATCGGAATATTTCTGTATGATATCGAGAGTAAAGGTCTTTTTCATCGGACATAAATCATCAAATTTCTGTAAGATTTCTTTCTGATATTTCAGTAAACCGCTTGGGGAATGATCGACATGTTCGTTGGCTGATTCATTAGATATTTGAATTTTGAGATCTTTTCTCTTGCATGGAGTTGTGAAACCAATCGACTCTGTTTACTTGACGAATGAGGTTGAATTAACAATGATTTTTACCATTAAAAATTATTCATATTAAATCGTTTCATAAAAAATTAAGTCTGAATAAGCAAAAAATAATTTATTGATTTTCAACTTTAATTTAATACTTCACATTTAATTCTACGGGTTATCGCTTGCAACATATTTTTAAAACAAAACATGAATTTTTACAATTGAAATAAATAATTAATTTCCAATTCAACATTATATATTTGTATACATATGTCATAATTATGTATAATTTTTTATTTTAAAGTTTTTTATTTATTTTTTTATTTGAAACTGAACATTGGTAATCATTTAGTTGACATCCAATAATGTTCGGTCGTATTTCAATGTAAGATTTAAATAATTTACTTACTTTTACTATATTTCTTATTAATTTCTATTATCGTATGCTCTTTTTGTTGTAGGAAAAGAAAGGGTCCGGTAAGAAGCCACAGTTTAGAGTAGCAAAGCAGGCTTATGCGGTCATGAACATAATTATTTAAATTAACAAATTTTATTGAAGCTATTTTAATGCGTCTTCATCCTCACTAATTCGCGATAGGTGAAACATTCCGTTGAAATATTTTACCTTATATTTTTTTAGTTTATGCAATATTCACTTCATTCGGTTTTTAGTATTTCGGTAAATGTGAAACTTTTCATCCATGATTTAACACCCTCAAAATTTCAACTTCCTTTTGAGATGTAATAAAATGTCTTTTAACATTAAAGTTTTTCATAAACTACGAAAACGTGATAACTAATAACAACAACAAGCGCTCATGTAAAACTATAAACCAAATACATCAAATGTAACGGTTGTGATCTCGCAAAAGTAAAAAGGTATCACTTTTACTTATCAATACTTTGGTAATTTTAAGCAACACTAAAATGAATCACAAATATTTAAATGTGTCTTTCTTGTTCATACGCATGATAAAAAACAGACCGCGATTGCTGTAAACGTATCTCAGACGATAGATGTATTATTCAGACGATAAATAGGTCAATAGACGAGCGATTTTCTTTGTACTACTTCTGTATTAAGACAAAAGATTAAGTTCAAAATGACATTTAGATTTGGATATCATCCCACGACTGAGGGGTCTTGACTGTTTTTCATGTATAAAACTGTTCGATTTATATTATGCTTTGCTACAAAGGTGACCTTTACAAATAATATTATGAGTAACTTAACATAACAATATGCTTGAGTTGCAGAAAGTTAATTTGTGTTCTTCATTTTTCATACAGCACCTTAACATCTTAAATATATTGTTTTGATTATCTTTTTTGTAATATTGTGGTTTAATTTACGATTTTTTTCATTTTCAATGACTTGTTCACAAATTCTTATTCCCATTTCAGACTTGCGTCTTCTCGACTGTCCTTAAAGAAAAACAGATTTAGATAATGAGAGTTAGAGGTAGACGCAAAAACAAAGAAAAGACAACTTAAATGTGAAATATATTATAATTTGACTAATGTGTGCGAAAACACTCAACGGATAATTCCGGAGTTTATTTTCATTATAAAAAATATGAGACGATTAAGAGAAAGATTAATTGATATTTATAAATATCAATATTTAATTTTTGATCACTACATTGACATTGAAACGTTCAAACAAAGAGAGAGAAGTTTGTATCTAATTCAAACTTATGTGTGTGAGGAATATTTTGTTGTTTTGTGTTTGAAGGTTGTGTGTTGTTTTGGAATTGTGTCTCTCCTACCCAGATGGATGATTAATATTTTAATTCTTATCATCTGAAAATATGTATTGTTTAACTTGATTTCTAATTTAAAATAATTTTAAAATTTTTAATAAGTTGATTAATTTTATTTACCATTTTTATAAGAATAAATTTTATTACTATTTTTAAATAATTAATAATCATCGTAATTTTTAACCAATAAAATAAATAATTATTTTAACGATTTTTATAAACGATTTATATAAATCTCCATTTACTCAGATAATAAAATTAAAGTCATTAATCAATTAGACGGATGCAACTGTACGAAAGTTTTGACAAAGAATGTCCTGAGGACAATAAAACTTGTAATATTAATAAAAATATTAAGTCACATTGGTGTTCTTAATATTGTGATTCGGTTTACTCATTCCCTAAAGCAATATTAAAATATAACCATCTATGGATGAAATTAGGTTTAATTAATATAAGATGTTGACCACACATATACTTATTTATAACACCTACTACCTCCAAACTAGGGCAGATCCAAGGGACAAGCCGGGGAAGGGGTAATTTTTTGATAAATAAAATTAATAAATTATAGGAGTTCGATTAAAGTATTTTATTATCAAAGTACATATAAAAAACCACATTCATGTTCGAAATACTTATCGTTATCCTTGGATAACAGGCGAATACTCCAAGTAGAGTCGCCCATTGGAGTACATTACTCTTCCGTTCTCTCTACTCTTCTACTGGTACATCTGCGCAACCTTTGCAGGAGCACCAGTCGCTGCATTTGATGTGAAAGGTGTTGTGTTTGCTCCATGCCAAAATGAAATACTTGACGATGGAAACAATTCACATGCGTCCCAAATTATTTGTGGTCGTCTCTGAGAGCTTTATTGTTTTGAGTATTGTTCCATTTTTACTCGGCCATCAAACCTAGCAACCCACTACAATGGTATCAGGTCGAACTGTTCATTGTCTTTTCTTGCTTTATTAAGAGTTTTAAGTATATTATACGGTGTTTTGATATCGATCAGTCAGAGTTCTTTTGTACCCTTATTTTACATGTGTAAGTCAACGCTGCTTTTCGAGTCAGATCACACCCACTCACTGTCTTTAATTATTTTTAGGATTGATTTTTCCGATGATATTGCTTCCTCGACAATCTGCATCACCGCATTATGTCTGGAATAATCATCTAACTATTTCTTTTAAAGAGACACAATACATCTATTGGTGTCTCTGTACCTTTACCACACGCTCGGAAGAGTGTTTTATTGCGTGGTTTTCTGGGTTTGTAATTAGTTGTGAGGCTGTTTGTTCGTGAACAGTGAAAATATCGTCATTCTTTATTGTAATGTTTTCACTGTACTTGACATCAACACTACAACAATCGCAGCTGCAGATATTCTAGTCATCGTCTGTTTGCTCCACTTTGTGAATTTTACTTTTTCATACAAACGATGAAATTGGATGAGATTGAGTATATGTGAGTTTTAGAAACGAGCAACGATTCGGTATTGGTTTTAAACAGATTCCAAGTTCGTTCGTGGTGAATCTTCCTCGCAATCCAATAGAATCGAGATATTTAATTGAATTGTGAATCCTTGTCCAACACAATTTGTATACGTTCTTTTTGTCGCCTGAATTTAACCACTCTAGGCAATCAGAGAGTGTTCAGTATCTATCTGTGTTGTTGTACTTATCTAGAATTTTGACAGAATGTTGTGAGCCTTGACTTAAGTAAGAGTAAACGTTTGGTTTGAAGTCTTGGTGTCTTTTTTTTAAACAAAATAAGTTCTGTAGAATATGGCATTATAGCTCATTATATTATTGAACTCTTGAGAAAGTTATAATTAATCCACGAAACGTTGGGAACAAATAAAAATTTAGTTTTCTTTGCCAAAGTCCTCAATTCCGCTACAATTTCCTATGTTTAAATTTGAGATTCCAGGGGGGAGGGTAATTTGAACGGCCACAAAAGTCATAAAGCCAAAGGATATTTTCAGAGGCATATGTTATTTGATCATCAAATAAATGTAAATGGTGCTAATAGTACTCTAAATTCATAGAACATCTCAGAATAGAACATCATACCTTGAATCTGATCATAAATATTGATGTGCCAATGTCTGTCGATACTGCTAACAAGAGTGATCAAGGAGTGATCAAAAACTTGCTTTTGGCTTTATGGCTGGATAATTTGAGGGATTGAAGGATATTCAAATAAGTGCACTAATACAACAAAAGCCTTACAAAACCATGGTACAAGGGATGATGATTGGTCCTTTTTTATATTCAAAAGTATCCGTTCACTAAAGGTACTAACTACACCAATTAAATAGATATTTTTACTTCGGGATGATACAACATTATTTGAACAAATTACAACATTGCACATTTTTCATCTTCTAAAATAGGAAAGAAATATATACTTGTGTTGATGGATATATTTAGCAAGATTGTTGTATTGATACAACTATCTAATCAAAATGAAAACACGTTGATTTCAACTATTCAAAATAAATGGATTTATCGATTTTGGAACCCAAATCATTTTTGTCCAACAGAAAAAACATTTGAAGGTAACAAGTTACGGGGGATATTGAAAATATTCAATACAAATCAAAAACTTTTTATTAATTACCAGTCTTGTTAAAAATGGAACCTCAATAATTGAAGATTTAGACACAAAGAGCCATATAAAATTGTGAAATTCCTCATTCCTCAACAATGGGTAATTGAAATTTGTTTTAATATTGAATTATTGTTATTGTTGTAATATTCTAGTGTTGTACTATTTAAATAAACATATTTTATGTAATTCGACTTTGCTCTTACTGAATTAATGATATTTTAGAAGGTTGAATTAATTATTATTAATTTTAATTAGTTTTTATAATTTAATGAAATGTTTTTCAAATAAATTAAAATATAAACTACGTAAATTTTAGTTTTTAAAATATTTTTATATAATGAACTTTAAAGTAAATTTAAATAAAATAATTTTCAAATTAAAAACACAAAATTGATTAATTTTATAACTTTATTTTGAATAT
>MQRK01121067.1:0-10590 GCA_001938485.1 Girardia tigrina
CCAATCTAACACTCCAATTCTAATCCCCACTAAAGCAGTATAACGGGAACATGGGCGCTCCACTTTTTTGGCAGAGGGCTGATGTAGTGATTTACTAAAGCAGAATTAAAATTTTTTTATTCAAAATAAAAAAAAACATATATTTGCACGCGGTTTTGAAACTGAAAAATTTTAATGTAATATGATTTAAAAAAAACTATTATCAAATTGTGAAAAATACTTTAAAAAAAACTATTATCAAATAAGCAAATTGTGAGTAAGAATAGTTACATAATAATGTTGTTTGTTACTAACAGAAATAACTAAGATTGATTATGTAATAATTATTGTGTGATTGTTGATCAAATTGATTGTGTTAAGTCAGTTGTGATGATACAATAAAATGGGTTACTTATCAGATGTTGAATGTATGCTGAATGTATGTTGATAGTATGTGTGTGTTTGAGAGTGTAAACCAATGAAAAGGCTTTGAAAATCTGAGTCATTATAACATCACTATTTTCCCCATTAAATAGTTGAGATTATGGAAATTGTGTTATAATTAATAAATCTTAGAATCGGAATTAGTTATTTTATTTTAAATGGATAACAGTGTCAATGATAAAACTATAATTATAATTTTTGGGTTTTTAACGTAAAAGTTGTTTTGTACGTTAATTTAATTAATAAAATAATAAAAAACAAGCCTAGATGAAATTTTGATTATTTTATAAATTGAATAATTAAATTACAAAGGAATTAGTTGAATATTTTTGTATTTTGTAATGGAATAAAAATGATTATATGAATACATTTGAAATATAAACAGAAATTTAAAAAAAATCAAATTAAAAATTTTATCTATTTTAAACCTTTTAAAAATCCGTTTGGATGTAATTCATTTTTTTGTATAAAAAAGTTTAAATAAAAGATTATTAGAATATATTTTTAAATTATTATTGAAAAAAGCAATATGAGGTAATTTTAGAATTGAGAGATTATTTTGTATTATAAATTTGATATATACAAAACAGTTTGAGGAATTTTACTGAAAGATTGAGGGTACTTAAAGTATGTTCTAGGGTATGCAAAACAAAACTTTTGGATATGTTGATAATATATTTAAGTATTAAGAATATTTTGCGAAAATAAATATTATTTTCAAAATAAAATTATCGCAATTTTTAATTAATTTTATTTCAATTTACAAATATTTATGGTCGATTTTAAAATTATTTGACATACAAAATTAAATGTATTTGATCAAAATTTTTCCAATCAAAATTAATTCCAAATGAAGTAGAAAACAAATAAAAAGTATAAATACATGTGTAATTTTATTAATTAAAATTAATTATTATTAAGAAAGTTATAATTATAATTTATTAAATTCAAATTATTTGTTTCCTATTTCTCAAAAATTTAAAATTAAAAATTAATTAAAATGAACATAATTTTTATTGGAAATTATTTCTCTTTTAACATTGTTGAAATTTAATATTTTTTTTCTAATTTATCTGAATATTTTGGAACAAAAGACAATTTTAATTTATTGACATTTCGTTTTTTTTGCTGTTGAAACGTTTCAATTGATAATAAAAGATAATTGACAATTTTTTTAAAAGAAAATAATTTTCGTCTTTTTTTCCATTATTTGTCTTTAATTAGAATAGATATAATTTTTAGTCTTTACAATTTTCTACTTATAACATATTTACTTTTCTTTAATTAAATATGTTTGAAAATATGTAAAAATATTTTTTGTTTCCGATTTAATTTAATTAATTAAAAAATAGATTTTAATAGACTAATTAATTTTTTTTTAAATTTTATGAATTATAAAGAAATGTTTACAGTATTAAAACATATTATTCTCAACAGTTATTTTCAATTTTTCAGTACTAATACCATTTTTTTAAATCCATTTAGCGTGGGCTGTACTAACCGTGATATTGAACTTTGTTGACAGTATTTTCATGGTACGTTTTCTTTTCTTGGAACGTTTTCTACAATTTTTCATCGACTGTGTTGTTGCTATCTGATTTTTCTTGGTTAAAAATAGAGGTGCTACCACCTTTAAACTCTTTGTACCAATATTCAAAAGTTGTCAGAGATGCGAGTCATGTCAATGTTTGTCTCCTTTTGAAACACAAAGAACTTGATAACGCTACCATAGTCGACGCAAAAAACATCGCATCGATGAAAATGCAAAATGTAAAAATTTTAATGCGTTTGATAAAATAAAACAATTGCTGAATTTAAAACTGATATTAATTTATTTATTCACACAAAAAAAACTAAACTTTGCTGTTACGTTTTTTTTACCTTAGATCGGGTACTTATTGAACGCCGCGCGTAAAATATAAGATTAATCGATTAATAAATTAGACGCAAATTTAATGTAATAAAACCATACACTGAACAATTGTTATTCCTGGTGCAATGACTTAATGTCACTTAACGGATAATTTCTCCAATTTTTAGGATAATTGTGAATAAATTGAAATAAAATTGGCAAATTATCAAATAAAAAAAATCTTAAGCCAATCAAAGTTTATTAATTTCGACGGTTAAACCGTCGAAACGGCCACTTTGATTGGCTTAAGAATTTTTTATTTTAGGATAATTGATTCTACTTGTTGTTCCATTATATCAGAAAACTAAAACGAAACTGATATTAATTACCATATTTCCTCGAATAAATAGCGCGCCGTTTATTAAACTGTAGGGTTGTTGTGTTCATTTTTTTAATATTTTTATTTTCTAAAAAATGGAGATTTATCTACAAATGAAGACGCAGGTATACATATTGATGAATGTGGTAAAATGATAGAATCTTAATTGACGGAGCCTCTTATTGGAGGGAGCCGTTTAATTGAGGAAATACGGATTATCATTTTTGAAGACTGATTTGCTAGTAAGACTTTTGTGTAGAAAATTCGATTGCAAAAGAGAAAATAGTTAATCAAACCGAAAATAATCAAAATCAACTACCTGAAAACGGATTGTGTTTCTATGAGTTTGTTTCACATTTTAAAATCCTTTTGTAAAAAGTATTTTTCTAAAGAAATATCGTGGGTAATTATTATGATTTTACAAATCGGTTAAGCCGATCTCGTAATATCTTTTTACTAATGTGATTTTATATAGAATACAATGAATAGAAAATAGGTTAGCCTCTCCCTAAAGGGTTTTTTTAAAATAGGAAAAGACAAACTATTGAAGTCGAAAAATATGTTTCACTTGAATCGTTTAATTCATGGTAACCCTCAGTTGAAAGGAACATTTAATTCTTTTTTATTTAAACCGATTTTTGGATCCCAAATACTTTTTCTTAAGAAATTTCCCAAATGTTTATTTTAATATATCTTGATCAAAACTTAACCGAATTTTATTTAATTGTAATAATTTCTTTTCCAAAATGTTAGGTCTACTAAGTACCACCCTTTTGACTCGTAAATCCCTTCCTCGCTAAACCTATGAACCAAACAAGCTCAAAATGAGAATATTTTTAATAAAAAATTTTTTTAATTAAAAATCTATTTCCTTAATTTAATATATTCAAATAAGTTACGGAAAACTTAGTAAAATTTTTTTTTGCAATTTAAATTAAAAATATATTGTTTAAATTATCTGTTTAAAAAAGTTTTCTATAGCCCGATAACAATGAATGAATTTATTAATAAAATTAATAGTTTAATAACAGAAAATATTAAACATTGTGAGGAGAATCTTACAAAATCCGAACAAATAAAACGGGATTTTTATAAAACAATCGGTTTGTTTTTACCGGATCAAGAATTATTTGAACGAAACCGAAAAACGGAAATAATAAAATCGGCCGAAACATTATTAAAGACTATTTTGTCCCCCAGAAAAATTAATCAAATAGAGAAATTAATTTTCGATAAAAGCGTAAATAAAGAAACCGTTGACGAATTTGAATTTCAGAAAAGGATTAATATTAAATTTAAAAGAGCGACAAGAAAACGGAAAGCCGAACAAATTATAAAAGAAGTTCCTTCAGAACCCAAAAGATATTTCACACGTCCTACAAGGAGTAAAACCGAAAATTGCCATTGTAAATCTTGCAAACAATAATTAATTGATAAAATAATAATTATTATCCAATCAGATTTCAGTTAATTTTGAAAATATATCAAAATTAATTTTATTTCTTTTCAGAATGAGATTTTTTTCGAACATATTTTAAAAAAATGTTCCATGTTTTTGTAATAATAAATAATGTATTGCTATTAAAATTGTTTTGATTTTAAATTCGTATATAATCAATTTTTAATAAATTAAAAAACATTAATTAATTAATTATTAATTGAATAAATTAATAATTTTTTAATTTAATGTTAAAGGGATTATTATTTTTTTAATATTTTTTTAGGTGTAATTGTAAAATTTTCTATTTATTTTTATTTTACTTAAAAATATTTTTTGGTTTTTATAATTTTTTGAGACATATGTGTATGTTTAATTTATTATTGACTCGGTATTTTATTTTTGAAAAAATTTTTTTATTTGATTTATCTCTATACAGTTTTACATAACAATCATATAACAGTTACGTCAGTTTCCGTATTATCCATCAGTTGAAGAACGAGTCAAACCCTTTTTGTAATTATTTTTTTAAGAATCTGTTTAAGCTTTGTTTTAGGGAATCTTCAACCTCTTTTCACGCTTGAAACAAATTATCCTTTGACTTTAACATAATGTACAATCAAATTAGGTTATAATTAGGGAATGGATTTTTCGGTTCTTAAAAGAATTGATTTCTGTCGCTAATATGTCGATTTCGATTGTTATTTCGGTCGATAAAATACTTATCTTATTATCACAGTGTGTGAAGTCCACGGAAACAAAGGAAGCATTGATTTTCTTTGTAAAACTTATTGTTTGGACTTTGTAGGTAAATAACTTGGTGGCGCCTTTAACCTCTCTATGTGTGGATGGCTGTTGGCTCCAAGGAGCTCAGCAGCCTTTCGTCAGGTTTTCCTTTTCATCCGGTTAGGTTTCCACACATCCTCTTCAACCAGGTAGCTCTGTGTGATGGATCCGGCTTAGTCGCCAACCATCCGACCATTGCACAGGTACTACAGGTTTACATGGTACTTGTTGCAGACATGCTTGTCTGACATGACCTGAATAGTCAACGGCCCCGTTTATTCCCAATCGGTCACCTATATAATTACTATTGTGGCCGTTGGTAGCTTAACTTCAAAGATTGGATAGAATCCGGTGTAACCAACTGCGGCCATTGCAAAACATGATAAAAACAAATTTAATTTTTCACAGTATTTTTTAAAAATTATTAATAATTTTTTATAATTGTTATAATTATTTTTGCTTAAAAATGGAAACGTTGAATAAGATATGATGTGAGTGAGTCTTGCTACTGGAAACAATAAAAGTATTGTTTACTTCAAGTAGACGAAACATAACATGTGCGTTGCGCGCGCACGGCAGAAAGTAGTCCATCTCTACCACTCTCATATGCAAGCCTAGAAACAATTTAAAATATGCTCCATACGATTTTTCACCGTAATAATGAATAAAATGTGATGACATTTTCAGAATAATTTTAATTTGGTATACCTTGTGTTTGATTCGCATTTGGGGGACTGATGCAATTTATCTCACCAGTGCAAATCTGGGATGTGTGGAGTGCTGTACTACACAATACAAACAAAGATCCTACAAAAATACTCATACCTAATCGAATTCGATGAAACTTTTCAGTCTAATGGATTTTTTAATGCTAGAAGAAAACGGATTGGGAATAACTACGTTGGAAGATTCAAAAGATATTATTACCCAAGAGTTAAATTAAAGGCTCGTGATTTGAAGAACTTGGGAAACTTTATGATTTGTGTTATTTGTGGCACTACGATTGTGATACAAGATAACGACATGAATATTGCTTTCGATCTTGTTCACTGATTTTATTCCATCAATTTAAATACACTTATTAGGAAACTTTAACGATCTGAATACCATTCTATTAATGAAGTGGTAGCTGATCGACTATTTGGAACTAAATTTAAGAAAGAACTTGAATGTGGCAAATTATATTGTTTAGTATCCAATCTGGCTGCGATATGTGAACTGAACGAGTTGGGGATGGACAGTAATTAGTCAGAATATCTTGAAAATTCTCAACTGAAATAATTCCGAGACTCTGTATTTCATCAAGTCGATTCAAATGGCGCTCCTTATTTGATTTGACTCACATTGTTACTTATTTAAATAAACTCGATGCCGGGTTCTAATGAAAATGTGCGTTTGTTATCAAGACGGATTGAATTTGTTTTGTGTTACATTTTCTCATCTTAAACAAGTTCTGGATGATAGATCAGATCAATTAATTAAAAAATGAATCGAATTTAAATACTATTGAGTTCCAGAGAAACATTTGCGGGTAAAGTAGTGATTAATTGATGAAACTTCTAAAAACATTCGTTTTGGATTTTGTATTTTTTAAATTTATTGTAAATAGATTTGTCTAAAGTAAATTTATTTGTTTAAATTGGGAAAAAGAATAATTAAATAAAAAAAGATAAAAAGACCAAACAAACAATGTTGCCAAAATGGCATTTAATTGAAATAAAATACCACGGCGTAAAATGCGGTTCTGGAAATAATATTTTGTTGTGTGAAGGTCGTTTTCTGATTGGCCAATTCTTTGTTTATATGATCGATTTTGTCGATCAGTTGTTGTAATCGATTAATTTTAATGTAAAAATTTTGGCGGATTTTCAATTTTTATTATTAAAAAAAATTAATCGGACGTGATTGAATTTGAAAATTTGTGTTTTTGATAACCAAAGTTAAAGAAATTTGTAGTTTTGGAAAAATAAATTAAATTAATGGACAAACCGGCCGATATTTGCGATTTTTCATCAACGAATTCTATGAATGACGATTTTCGGTATAGAAATGCGAATTTGAGCAGCTCCACGAAATCGGTGACGAATTTGACGGAGACAGAGTTCCTGAATTTGATTAGAATCTCAGAAACCAATGGTTTGGTTCCTTGTCCGCGTCCAATTAAGCATAAAGGCATGGTGCTTTTGATGTTGATGATTGAATAGAGGAGAGAGGCCGCTCCTAAGCAAAGTGATTATTATCGAAATGCTAAAGATGATTTGTTCTGCGGCATCAGAAGATCAAGTCCAATTTGACAAAGAGCGTTGATGCCGGCCATCGAGGGACGTGGCGTGATATCTAAGGCACGGTCGGCCACTCGATCGTTCACGAGAGGGGATGGAGCGCGAATTCCTGAGGTTTTTGGTAATCTGGAGAAAAGTTTCCAAGTAATCGTCGGGGCTACTGGTTGTGAGAATGACATGGTCATGTGAAGGACCTGTAAAACGGATTCGATTCAAATATTCGATCTCAATTAAATTAATGAAATGTTAAGACGGAGTTTCAACGTGCAAATTCAAAGTATGATTGGGATTATCGGATACAACGTTTGCAGTATGATTTTCTAGCCAATTATATCCCCACGACCCGCCAATCCCCACCTTCGCCATTGTGCAACTGCTACGCCAAGCCCACCCTATAATCCCCTTGTCTCAGCATAAATTTCAATGTTTTCTCTATTATATTATGTCTTGTAATTCTTAAAGTTTTTAGCTAAGAACCTAAAATATTAATTTACTATTATTTCCTTTATCAGGTTCGTTGTGATGGTAAATAAAAGTAGTATTTAATAAAATAAATTAGCAAATTAATAAAATAAGAGTAAAACTTTAATATTTTACAAATATCCTTTTACAATCATTTTGCTGTACCCCAAAGAGAATTGCATGTGTAAGGCAAGTTAAGTGATTTGTTTTGAATTTAATATTTTTGTGTAATTATTATTAAATATTTATGTATATGGGCAATAAAGATTAAAAAAATTATATACGTATTTGACTTATTGCTTCCTCTATGTCACAACCTACTGCACGCTACTGTATCAGCAAAAACTTCGTCTCTTTAAATAAATTTACAGTTTTACGAGTTTTCATTTTAAAATAAAAGTAAAATAGCTATAATACAAGATAAAATAATAAATTAAAAAATTTATTCTTAAAAAATATTAATGTAAAGAGTAGTGAGTCTTAATTTAAATAAATTTATTCCGTGTCACCCCTGTTTCAACAAGCTATTAGGAATAAACCAAATAGGAATAACCGAGAGGTGAAGTTTCTCCTGATGGTCAATAATTTTTGATCGACATTAAAACCAGGATTCCGAAGAAAATTTGATGGACTGTTTGTGGTGCCGATGAAAAGATTAAAGCTACCTATTGTGTATCCATTCAGAATCCGTATCTAAACGATGCGATGTATCAGGTATATAAAATGATACTTTAACCTCTCTTTAAAAGGTCTCAACTTCGAAAATAGGTGGAGGTTTTTTTTCAGTTACCGGGTAAAATCTGCTCATTTATATGAAAAGAAATTGAGCAACGCCAGTATAAAAAATATATATGTAAATCAGATTTTAAAATTTTTTTCACAAAGTTGTAAACATTTTGATTGCTTAAAACAATCAAAGAAATTATCACAAAAAATGTTTTTTCCTTTTAAATAAATTGAATTTTATTGCATTCTTGTTTTTGATTTTTGTTTGATGCTGATTGAATTGTTTGTTGCTTGATTGCATTTTTCTTGACTGATTGAGTTGTTTCTTTTGTTGTTGGGGAGTGGCAGCGAATGTAAAACGACCAGCTTTTCGTTTGACAGAATGTCAGTCACAGACGTGCATTTATTTTTATATGGGTTATATCAAATATCTTTTCTTTTAGGATGTTGGGAACCGACCCGATTTAAGTGTAGAGCCTGAAATAAATTTTTGTTCGGATTCGGATACTGATCGAGTCAAGATATTAAATTAGCCTTTTAGATGATGTGATTCTTTGCTAAAAGAAGCGGGTATAGCGACTGGGAGTAAGCCAAATTCTGTAACTTTTTGTGCTGTCTCAGGACCGCAACTTTATTCAGTTGAGCTATCGTGATTGATGAATTGAATGCTGAAGGCCTGGAGTAAGCCAATATCGTCGACTTACGGTGCGGTCAGAGCTTTGCAAATAATCTGATGGGTTTCCATAATTACCGAGTTGCATTTTGAAGGTCGAGATCAGGCTGAACTTACTGAATTGGAAAGTTTTAATCTATCCTAAGAAGCACCTGCTGTTGTATCGAAATTGTTCCCCTTTGCTCGAGCCGTGTGACTTGATAACAGGATAGCCGATAAATTTATTTAGTATTTAAACCAGGGTAGAGGTACACTAACGCTTGTGGTAAATGAGTAGGATGTGTCAAGAAGGCCGATAGGTGTACTGAGCCTAAAAGGGATGGCAGTCTATAAACAGTGAATAATGATCGTTTGAGAGATCTGAAACTGAATTGTGTCCAAACGTGGAATCGAGTCTTGGATAACTCGACTCATTTCAACAATCAAATTATTCAATTGATTGATAATTATCAGACATATCAGTTTGACGACCATAGGTTTAATACAAGGTCAACGAAGACGGATGGGAGGCGCGTAGACTTAGAATGTGATTTATCTATTTAGATTAGTACAGGGAAATACCATAGATAACAGCTCTGATTAGCGCCAAGATTGCGCTCGGACTTTGTGGGATCTATCGCTAGAGATTGGTATTTTTATTCTTTGCTACGTCAAGAAGTGTTTAAATGAGCTAAGTACGAGCAGCGCTACGAAAGAAATATGAGCCTTAAAGAAAAAGAGACATTTAATTTAAGTTTAATCACAATTTATTTTATTTAGCCATTTATGACAGTTTATTTTAAACAAATTTATTCAGTCACACTTGTTTATACAATAAATAATCATTTTCCTAATGTAAGGTGTAGACTTACACTTTAGTGGATTTGTGAAAGTCATGCTTGAAAATATGCCTAATACGACACTTTTTTTTAATATTTTTTCACTAATTTTATATTCTTATAATTTTACATTTAAATTGAAAGAAAAAAGCCAAAATATATAAATATTCATTTAGGGGTCATATCCGCTGATCGATTTAAATGAATGAGTTTAATGTATATTTTATCTTTTTGTTCATCGAATATCGATCCAATATTTCTTGATATTCCTTCATAAAAATTTTAACTAGTAAAAAACATTTCTTTTTTATATATTTTATAAAATCATTAAAAAGCTTAATTATTTCTAAATTTTTAAAAAATAATTTTAACTTTGGTTTTTCCCAGTTTAAAATGTCTCCAAATATGTTGCAAAGTTAGGTAAAAACTAGTAAATCAAAAAATTCTTTTTTTATAAACAATTTTAATGCGAAATAAATTCGCTTTAAAAATCGATTTACAAATTTGCATTTTTTAAACAATTTGATCGATTAGAAGTCGACATTTTACGTCCGCAACTCGAACTAGTTTTTCAATCAAGCCAAATAGGTTAACAAATTTACCGGCCGGTTAAGAGAAGCATCAAATTTCTTTTTAAAAATTATATTTAGTTAGGAATTCAAAAATATATTTATTACGAAAAGATACCCATAATAAATTAAGTTGTGACAAATATTAAAAATACAAAATTTTCATTTAATTTATAACTAAG
>MQRK01121068.1:0-10720 GCA_001938485.1 Girardia tigrina
CCAATCTAACACTCCAATTCTAATCCCCACTAAAGCAGTATAACGGGAACATGGGCGCTCCACTTTTTTGGCAGAGGGCTGATGTAGTGATTTACTAAAGCAGAATTAAAATTTTTTTATTCAAAATAAAAAAAAACATATATTTGCACGCGGTTTTGAAACTGAAAAATTTTAATGTAATATGATTTAAAAAAAACTATTATCAAATTGTGAAAAATACTTTAAAAAAAACTATTATCAAATAAGCAAATTGTGAGTAAGAATAGTTACATAATAATGTTGTTTGTTACTAACAGAAATAACTAAGATTGATTATGTAATAATTATTGTGTGATTGTTGATCAAATTGATTGTGTTAAGTCAGTTGTGATGATACAATAAAATGGGTTACTTATCAGATGTTGAATGTATGCTGAATGTATGTTGATAGTATGTGTGTGTTTGAGAGTGTAAACCAATGAAAAGGCTTTGAAAATCTGAGTCATTATAACATCACTATTTTCCCCATTAAATAGTTGAGATTATGGAAATTGTGTTATAATTAATAAATCTTAGAATCGGAATTAGTTATTTTATTTTAAATGGATAACAGTGTCAATGATAAAACTATAATTATAATTTTTGGGTTTTTAACGTAAAAGTTGTTTTGTACGTTAATTTAATTAATAAAATAATAAAAAACAAGCCTAGATGAAATTTTGATTATTTTATAAATTGAATAATTAAATTACAAAGGAATTAGTTGAATATTTTTGTATTTTGTAATGGAATAAAAATGATTATATGAATACATTTGAAATATAAACAGAAATTTAAAAAAAATCAAATTAAAAATTTTATCTATTTTAAACCTTTTAAAAATCCGTTTGGATGTAATTCATTTTTTTGTATAAAAAAGTTTAAATAAAAGATTATTAGAATATATTTTTAAATTATTATTGAAAAAAGCAATATGAGGTAATTTTAGAATTGAGAGATTATTTTGTATTATAAATTTGATATATACAAAACAGTTTGAGGAATTTTACTGAAAGATTGAGGGTACTTAAAGTATGTTCTAGGGTATGCAAAACAAAACTTTTGGATATGTTGATAATATATTTAAGTATTAAGAATATTTTGCGAAAATAAATATTATTTTCAAAATAAAATTATCGCAATTTTTAATTAATTTTATTTCAATTTACAAATATTTATGGTCGATTTTAAAATTATTTGACATACAAAATTAAATGTATTTGATCAAAATTTTTCCAATCAAAATTAATTCCAAATGAAGTAGAAAACAAATAAAAAGTATAAATACATGTGTAATTTTATTAATTAAAATTAATTATTATTAAGAAAGTTATAATTATAATTTATTAAATTCAAATTATTTGTTTCCTATTTCTCAAAAATTTAAAATTAAAAATTAATTAAAATGAACATAATTTTTATTGGAAATTATTTCTCTTTTAACATTGTTGAAATTTAATATTTTTTTTCTAATTTATCTGAATATTTTGGAACAAAAGACAATTTTAATTTATTGACATTTC
Source organism: Girardia tigrina (assembly GCA_001938485.1). Lineage (NCBI taxonomy): Eukaryota > Metazoa > Platyhelminthes > Tricladida > Dugesiidae > Girardia > Girardia tigrina. Next base: position 1,542 of record MQRK01121068.1, read on the forward strand.
GTTTTTTTTGCTGTTGAAACGTTTCAATTGATAATAAAAGATAATTGACAATTTTTTTAAAAGAAAATAATTTTCGTCTTTTTTTCCATTATTTGTCTTTAATTAGAATAGATATAATTTTTAGTCTTTACAATTTTCTACTTATAACATATTTACTTTTCTTTAATTAAATATGTTTGAAAATATGTAAAAATATTTTTTGTTTCCGATTTAATTTAATTAATTAAAAAATAGATTTTAATAGACTAATTAATTTTTTTTTAAATTTTATGAATTATAAAGAAATGTTTACAGTATTAAAACATATTATTCTCAACAGTTATTTTCAATTTTTCAGTACTAATACCATTTTTTTAAATCCATTTAGCGTGGGCTGTACTAACCGTGATATTGAACTTTGTTGACAGTATTTTCATGGTACGTTTTCTTTTCTTGGAACGTTTTCTACAATTTTTCATCGACTGTGTTGTTGCTATCTGATTTTTCTTGGTTAAAAATAGAGGTGCTACCACCTTTAAACTCTTTGTACCAATATTCAAAAGTTGTCAGAGATGCGAGTCATGTCAATGTTTGTCTCCTTTTGAAACACAAAGAACTTGATAACGCTACCATAGTCGACGCAAAAAACATCGCATCGATGAAAATGCAAAATGTAAAAATTTTAATGCGTTTGATAAAATAAAACAATTGCTGAATTTAAAACTGATATTAATTTATTTATTCACACAAAAAAAACTAAACTTTGCTGTTACGTTTTTTTTACCTTAGATCGGGTACTTATTGAACGCCGCGCGTAAAATATAAGATTAATCGATTAATAAATTAGACGCAAATTTAATGTAATAAAACCATACACTGAACAATTGTTATTCCTGGTGCAATGACTTAATGTCACTTAACGGATAATTTCTCCAATTTTTAGGATAATTGTGAATAAATTGAAATAAAATTGGCAAATTATCAAATAAAAAAAATCTTAAGCCAATCAAAGTTTATTAATTTCGACGGTTAAACCGTCGAAACGGCCACTTTGATTGGCTTAAGAATTTTTTATTTTAGGATAATTGATTCTACTTGTTGTTCCATTATATCAGAAAACTAAAACGAAACTGATATTAATTACCATATTTCCTCGAATAAATAGCGCGCCGTTTATTAAACTGTAGGGTTGTTGTGTTCATTTTTTTAATATTTTTATTTTCTAAAAAATGGAGATTTATCTACAAATGAAGACGCAGGTATACATATTGATGAATGTGGTAAAATGATAGAATCTTAATTGACGGAGCCTCTTATTGGAGGGAGCCGTTTAATTGAGGAAATACGGATTATCATTTTTGAAGACTGATTTGCTAGTAAGACTTTTGTGTAGAAAATTCGATTGCAAAAGAGAAAATAGTTAATCAAACCGAAAATAATCAAAATCAACTACCTGAAAACGGATTGTGTTTCTATGAGTTTGTTTCACATTTTAAAATCCTTTTGTAAAAAGTATTTTTCTAAAGAAATATCGTGGGTAATTATTATGATTTTACAAATCGGTTAAGCCGATCTCGTAATATCTTTTTACTAATGTGATTTTATATAGAATACAATGAATAGAAAATAGGTTAGCCTCTCCCTAAAGGGTTTTTTTAAAATAGGAAAAGACAAACTATTGAAGTCGAAAAATATGTTTCACTTGAATCGTTTAATTCATGGTAACCCTCAGTTGAAAGGAACATTTAATTCTTTTTTATTTAAACCGATTTTTGGATCCCAAATACTTTTTCTTAAGAAATTTCCCAAATGTTTATTTTAATATATCTTGATCAAAACTTAACCGAATTTTATTTAATTGTAATAATTTCTTTTCCAAAATGTTAGGTCTACTAAGTACCACCCTTTTGACTCGTAAATCCCTTCCTCGCTAAACCTATGAACCAAACAAGCTCAAAATGAGAATATTTTTAATAAAAAATTTTTTTAATTAAAAATCTATTTCCTTAATTTAATATATTCAAATAAGTTACGGAAAACTTAGTAAAATTTTTTTTTGCAATTTAAATTAAAAATATATTGTTTAAATTATCTGTTTAAAAAAGTTTTCTATAGCCCGATAACAATGAATGAATTTATTAATAAAATTAATAGTTTAATAACAGAAAATATTAAACATTGTGAGGAGAATCTTACAAAATCCGAACAAATAAAACGGGATTTTTATAAAACAATCGGTTTGTTTTTACCGGATCAAGAATTATTTGAACGAAACCGAAAAACGGAAATAATAAAATCGGCCGAAACATTATTAAAGACTATTTTGTCCCCCAGAAAAATTAATCAAATAGAGAAATTAATTTTCGATAAAAGCGTAAATAAAGAAACCGTTGACGAATTTGAATTTCAGAAAAGGATTAATATTAAATTTAAAAGAGCGACAAGAAAACGGAAAGCCGAACAAATTATAAAAGAAGTTCCTTCAGAACCCAAAAGATATTTCACACGTCCTACAAGGAGTAAAACCGAAAATTGCCATTGTAAATCTTGCAAACAATAATTAATTGATAAAATAATAATTATTATCCAATCAGATTTCAGTTAATTTTGAAAATATATCAAAATTAATTTTATTTCTTTTCAGAATGAGATTTTTTTCGAACATATTTTAAAAAAATGTTCCATGTTTTTGTAATAATAAATAATGTATTGCTATTAAAATTGTTTTGATTTTAAATTCGTATATAATCAATTTTTAATAAATTAAAAAACATTAATTAATTAATTATTAATTGAATAAATTAATAATTTTTTAATTTAATGTTAAAGGGATTATTATTTTTTTAATATTTTTTTAGGTGTAATTGTAAAATTTTCTATTTATTTTTATTTTACTTAAAAATATTTTTTGGTTTTTATAATTTTTTGAGACATATGTGTATGTTTAATTTATTATTGACTCGGTATTTTATTTTTGAAAAAATTTTTTTATTTGATTTATCTCTATACAGTTTTACATAACAATCATATAACAGTTACGTCAGTTTCCGTATTATCCATCAGTTGAAGAACGAGTCAAACCCTTTTTGTAATTATTTTTTTAAGAATCTGTTTAAGCTTTGTTTTAGGGAATCTTCAACCTCTTTTCACGCTTGAAACAAATTATCCTTTGACTTTAACATAATGTACAATCAAATTAGGTTATAATTAGGGAATGGATTTTTCGGTTCTTAAAAGAATTGATTTCTGTCGCTAATATGTCGATTTCGATTGTTATTTCGGTCGATAAAATACTTATCTTATTATCACAGTGTGTGAAGTCCACGGAAACAAAGGAAGCATTGATTTTCTTTGTAAAACTTATTGTTTGGACTTTGTAGGTAAATAACTTGGTGGCGCCTTTAACCTCTCTATGTGTGGATGGCTGTTGGCTCCAAGGAGCTCAGCAGCCTTTCGTCAGGTTTTCCTTTTCATCCGGTTAGGTTTCCACACATCCTCTTCAACCAGGTAGCTCTGTGTGATGGATCCGGCTTAGTCGCCAACCATCCGACCATTGCACAGGTACTACAGGTTTACATGGTACTTGTTGCAGACATGCTTGTCTGACATGACCTGAATAGTCAACGGCCCCGTTTATTCCCAATCGGTCACCTATATAATTACTATTGTGGCCGTTGGTAGCTTAACTTCAAAGATTGGATAGAATCCGGTGTAACCAACTGCGGCCATTGCAAAACATGATAAAAACAAATTTAATTTTTCACAGTATTTTTTAAAAATTATTAATAATTTTTTATAATTGTTATAATTATTTTTGCTTAAAAATGGAAACGTTGAATAAGATATGATGTGAGTGAGTCTTGCTACTGGAAACAATAAAAGTATTGTTTACTTCAAGTAGACGAAACATAACATGTGCGTTGCGCGCGCACGGCAGAAAGTAGTCCATCTCTACCACTCTCATATGCAAGCCTAGAAACAATTTAAAATATGCTCCATACGATTTTTCACCGTAATAATGAATAAAATGTGATGACATTTTCAGAATAATTTTAATTTGGTATACCTTGTGTTTGATTCGCATTTGGGGGACTGATGCAATTTATCTCACCAGTGCAAATCTGGGATGTGTGGAGTGCTGTACTACACAATACAAACAAAGATCCTACAAAAATACTCATACCTAATCGAATTCGATGAAACTTTTCAGTCTAATGGATTTTTTAATGCTAGAAGAAAACGGATTGGGAATAACTACGTTGGAAGATTCAAAAGATATTATTACCCAAGAGTTAAATTAAAGGCTCGTGATTTGAAGAACTTGGGAAACTTTATGATTTGTGTTATTTGTGGCACTACGATTGTGATACAAGATAACGACATGAATATTGCTTTCGATCTTGTTCACTGATTTTATTCCATCAATTTAAATACACTTATTAGGAAACTTTAACGATCTGAATACCATTCTATTAATGAAGTGGTAGCTGATCGACTATTTGGAACTAAATTTAAGAAAGAACTTGAATGTGGCAAATTATATTGTTTAGTATCCAATCTGGCTGCGATATGTGAACTGAACGAGTTGGGGATGGACAGTAATTAGTCAGAATATCTTGAAAATTCTCAACTGAAATAATTCCGAGACTCTGTATTTCATCAAGTCGATTCAAATGGCGCTCCTTATTTGATTTGACTCACATTGTTACTTATTTAAATAAACTCGATGCCGGGTTCTAATGAAAATGTGCGTTTGTTATCAAGACGGATTGAATTTGTTTTGTGTTACATTTTCTCATCTTAAACAAGTTCTGGATGATAGATCAGATCAATTAATTAAAAAATGAATCGAATTTAAATACTATTGAGTTCCAGAGAAACATTTGCGGGTAAAGTAGTGATTAATTGATGAAACTTCTAAAAACATTCGTTTTGGATTTTGTATTTTTTAAATTTATTGTAAATAGATTTGTCTAAAGTAAATTTATTTGTTTAAATTGGGAAAAAGAATAATTAAATAAAAAAAGATAAAAAGACCAAACAAACAATGTTGCCAAAATGGCATTTAATTGAAATAAAATACCACGGCGTAAAATGCGGTTCTGGAAATAATATTTTGTTGTGTGAAGGTCGTTTTCTGATTGGCCAATTCTTTGTTTATATGATCGATTTTGTCGATCAGTTGTTGTAATCGATTAATTTTAATGTAAAAATTTTGGCGGATTTTCAATTTTTATTATTAAAAAAAATTAATCGGACGTGATTGAATTTGAAAATTTGTGTTTTTGATAACCAAAGTTAAAGAAATTTGTAGTTTTGGAAAAATAAATTAAATTAATGGACAAACCGGCCGATATTTGCGATTTTTCATCAACGAATTCTATGAATGACGATTTTCGGTATAGAAATGCGAATTTGAGCAGCTCCACGAAATCGGTGACGAATTTGACGGAGACAGAGTTCCTGAATTTGATTAGAATCTCAGAAACCAATGGTTTGGTTCCTTGTCCGCGTCCAATTAAGCATAAAGGCATGGTGCTTTTGATGTTGATGATTGAATAGAGGAGAGAGGCCGCTCCTAAGCAAAGTGATTATTATCGAAATGCTAAAGATGATTTGTTCTGCGGCATCAGAAGATCAAGTCCAATTTGACAAAGAGCGTTGATGCCGGCCATCGAGGGACGTGGCGTGATATCTAAGGCACGGTCGGCCACTCGATCGTTCACGAGAGGGGATGGAGCGCGAATTCCTGAGGTTTTTGGTAATCTGGAGAAAAGTTTCCAAGTAATCGTCGGGGCTACTGGTTGTGAGAATGACATGGTCATGTGAAGGACCTGTAAAACGGATTCGATTCAAATATTCGATCTCAATTAAATTAATGAAATGTTAAGACGGAGTTTCAACGTGCAAATTCAAAGTATGATTGGGATTATCGGATACAACGTTTGCAGTATGATTTTCTAGCCAATTATATCCCCACGACCCGCCAATCCCCACCTTCGCCATTGTGCAACTGCTACGCCAAGCCCACCCTATAATCCCCTTGTCTCAGCATAAATTTCAATGTTTTCTCTATTATATTATGTCTTGTAATTCTTAAAGTTTTTAGCTAAGAACCTAAAATATTAATTTACTATTATTTCCTTTATCAGGTTCGTTGTGATGGTAAATAAAAGTAGTATTTAATAAAATAAATTAGCAAATTAATAAAATAAGAGTAAAACTTTAATATTTTACAAATATCCTTTTACAATCATTTTGCTGTACCCCAAAGAGAATTGCATGTGTAAGGCAAGTTAAGTGATTTGTTTTGAATTTAATATTTTTGTGTAATTATTATTAAATATTTATGTATATGGGCAATAAAGATTAAAAAAATTATATACGTATTTGACTTATTGCTTCCTCTATGTCACAACCTACTGCACGCTACTGTATCAGCAAAAACTTCGTCTCTTTAAATAAATTTACAGTTTTACGAGTTTTCATTTTAAAATAAAAGTAAAATAGCTATAATACAAGATAAAATAATAAATTAAAAAATTTATTCTTAAAAAATATTAATGTAAAGAGTAGTGAGTCTTAATTTAAATAAATTTATTCCGTGTCACCCCTGTTTCAACAAGCTATTAGGAATAAACCAAATAGGAATAACCGAGAGGTGAAGTTTCTCCTGATGGTCAATAATTTTTGATCGACATTAAAACCAGGATTCCGAAGAAAATTTGATGGACTGTTTGTGGTGCCGATGAAAAGATTAAAGCTACCTATTGTGTATCCATTCAGAATCCGTATCTAAACGATGCGATGTATCAGGTATATAAAATGATACTTTAACCTCTCTTTAAAAGGTCTCAACTTCGAAAATAGGTGGAGGTTTTTTTTCAGTTACCGGGTAAAATCTGCTCATTTATATGAAAAGAAATTGAGCAACGCCAGTATAAAAAATATATATGTAAATCAGATTTTAAAATTTTTTTCACAAAGTTGTAAACATTTTGATTGCTTAAAACAATCAAAGAAATTATCACAAAAAATGTTTTTTCCTTTTAAATAAATTGAATTTTATTGCATTCTTGTTTTTGATTTTTGTTTGATGCTGATTGAATTGTTTGTTGCTTGATTGCATTTTTCTTGACTGATTGAGTTGTTTCTTTTGTTGTTGGGGAGTGGCAGCGAATGTAAAACGACCAGCTTTTCGTTTGACAGAATGTCAGTCACAGACGTGCATTTATTTTTATATGGGTTATATCAAATATCTTTTCTTTTAGGATGTTGGGAACCGACCCGATTTAAGTGTAGAGCCTGAAATAAATTTTTGTTCGGATTCGGATACTGATCGAGTCAAGATATTAAATTAGCCTTTTAGATGATGTGATTCTTTGCTAAAAGAAGCGGGTATAGCGACTGGGAGTAAGCCAAATTCTGTAACTTTTTGTGCTGTCTCAGGACCGCAACTTTATTCAGTTGAGCTATCGTGATTGATGAATTGAATGCTGAAGGCCTGGAGTAAGCCAATATCGTCGACTTACGGTGCGGTCAGAGCTTTGCAAATAATCTGATGGGTTTCCATAATTACCGAGTTGCATTTTGAAGGTCGAGATCAGGCTGAACTTACTGAATTGGAAAGTTTTAATCTATCCTAAGAAGCACCTGCTGTTGTATCGAAATTGTTCCCCTTTGCTCGAGCCGTGTGACTTGATAACAGGATAGCCGATAAATTTATTTAGTATTTAAACCAGGGTAGAGGTACACTAACGCTTGTGGTAAATGAGTAGGATGTGTCAAGAAGGCCGATAGGTGTACTGAGCCTAAAAGGGATGGCAGTCTATAAACAGTGAATAATGATCGTTTGAGAGATCTGAAACTGAATTGTGTCCAAACGTGGAATCGAGTCTTGGATAACTCGACTCATTTCAACAATCAAATTATTCAATTGATTGATAATTATCAGACATATCAGTTTGACGACCATAGGTTTAATACAAGGTCAACGAAGACGGATGGGAGGCGCGTAGACTTAGAATGTGATTTATCTATTTAGATTAGTACAGGGAAATACCATAGATAACAGCTCTGATTAGCGCCAAGATTGCGCTCGGACTTTGTGGGATCTATCGCTAGAGATTGGTATTTTTATTCTTTGCTACGTCAAGAAGTGTTTAAATGAGCTAAGTACGAGCAGCGCTACGAAAGAAATATGAGCCTTAAAGAAAAAGAGACATTTAATTTAAGTTTAATCACAATTTATTTTATTTAGCCATTTATGACAGTTTATTTTAAACAAATTTATTCAGTCACACTTGTTTATACAATAAATAATCATTTTCCTAATGTAAGGTGTAGACTTACACTTTAGTGGATTTGTGAAAGTCATGCTTGAAAATATGCCTAATACGACACTTTTTTTTAATATTTTTTCACTAATTTTATATTCTTATAATTTTACATTTAAATTGAAAGAAAAAAGCCAAAATATATAAATATTCATTTAGGGGTCATATCCGCTGATCGATTTAAATGAATGAGTTTAATGTATATTTTATCTTTTTGTTCATCGAATATCGATCCAATATTTCTTGATATTCCTTCATAAAAATTTTAACTAGTAAAAAACATTTCTTTTTTATATATTTTATAAAATCATTAAAAAGCTTAATTATTTCTAAATTTTTAAAAAATAATTTTAACTTTGGTTTTTCCCAGTTTAAAATGTCTCCAAATATGTTGCAAAGTTAGGTAAAAACTAGTAAATCAAAAAATTCTTTTTTTATAAACAATTTTAATGCGAAATAAATTCGCTTTAAAAATCGATTTACAAATTTGCATTTTTTAAACAATTTGATCGATTAGAAGTCGACATTTTACGTCCGCAACTCGAACTAGTTTTTCAATCAAGCCAAATAGGTTAAAAAATTTACCGGCCGGTTAAGAGAAGCATTTTAATATTTGTTTCGGTGCTGTGCAACTATTTGATCACGGGGAAATCTCGAAACGTTTCGACCGATAAATAATTATTTTTAATACGAGAACACTTTGTTGCAGAATAAAATAGCCCGAGTCCAGAAAATCAAATTTCTCTTTAAAAATTATATTTAGTTAGGAATTCAAAAATATATTTATTACGAAAAGATACCCATAATAAATTAAGTTGTGACAAATATTAAAAATACAAAATTTTCATTTAATTTATAACTAAG
>MQRK01121078.1:0-12024 GCA_001938485.1 Girardia tigrina
ATTTAAAATGTAAAAAGAAAATGATTTTCAAGTTATGTGTAATCGATTTAAAAATTACTGGGAGAGAGTAACATGTGAGGCTTTATTAATAATATCCATGGATCCAAAAATTAATATTCAAGCTTCACACTCAAGTTCTTTGTTAAACATTTCCAAACAGAGCCTTTATTACACAATTGATTGCATAGTCACCATTCTAATATATAAGCTGCAAAAACTAATGTTAATTCAGTCTGAAGATGGCATTGGGTAATCCGCCGATATTAATTACAAAACCAAAAATAAATTTTGAAAAATGGCTTTCAGTTTATAATCAATAATATAAATTGCCATTGTTTTTTACATTCATTAGTAAATACTAATTTACTAAATATACCAAAAAAATTATTTTAAAAAAAGAGAAAAAAAGAAAAATCTACCACATTATCAAGTGTAATTATAAATATTATTTTACAAATCAGCTTTAAAACTACTTTATTTTCAACGAAAATTATTTTATCATTATTATAAATAAATAGCCCAAAGTGAATGAACCAACTCATCAAGGGCTTTTAATTACAGTCACAAATAATTGAAATTAATTCGTCTTATAAGTTTTTGTTGTCACATGGTTTATAGATATTTTAAACATTAGTCATTTCCTTTACCTTTTATAAATGGTTAAAAAACATAAATTTTGTTAAACAATTAATTGTTGGTGTTGGAAGGTTTTTAAAAACAATGATAATTTATAAAAAAGTATAACATGTAATAATCAACAAAGAAACTAAGAGTTAATGTGGTAGATTTTTTCTTTTTTTCTCTTTTTAAAATTTAATTAAAAATTAATATAAGTTTTTTAACTTTAAAAATAAGAAGTTGAAAAAGAAAAATATGTTACGTAATATCATAAACCCGAAATATTTTTCTGCGGACGCGCCTGGTTATGCTAGCTATTAGAAACTTTATTTCATCATCCTCATCATTTGAAACACAAAAAAATAAAGTCAGTAATACCCTCGTTCTGGACATTTGTGAATAACTATATTTCACAGATATTGCACAATCAATTCAAGCAAATTCAGTTTTTCACGTCTCAATAAATGCCCAAATACCGATTGTGAAATCTCTATTAATAGACAGTACTTTCTACTCAGATCTTCGAGGAGATGCCCCGATCTAACATTAGTAATAAATACTCATCTTAACATCGAATCACAACTACTGACCTCAATATAAATGTCACCACATTACTTTTCTTCATTATATAATTTTTATACCTTTACTACATGAATTAGCATACATCCACAATTGTACATTAATATACTAATAATAATTTAATTTTTATCTCCAGAATAATAATAAATATAGATATTCATTTTTCCAACTTTCTTTCTTCACTTTCCTTCAATTTATTTTTGTTTATCTAAAATATAAATAATACACTACTTACAAAACAATCAGTAAACCACTATCGATTGGCATTTTTTTTGTATATTATTACCAATATAATCTCTGAATTCATTAAAGTGACACTCAACTTTTGTTAATATCAACAAATAATCGGCGTTTCTAATTTCTCTCATTTTTCTGATATAGTGACTCGATCATTTAAAGTGCACTGAAATGTATTATAAATAATTGTCGTTAGTTTATTTTTTTTAAATAGATCATATCATAAGAATATTTATTTTAACAATGATTTAACTGTAGCATTTAATAAAGTTTTTTAAATTTTAAATGATTTTAATATTGCATTAAAGAATTGATAAAAAAATTTATATTAATTGTCGATTTCTGTTAATTCAATTAAGTAATAATAATGTTTCTTAAAACAATTGTGTTATCAACATATACCAAGGTTGAGTCAAAAGTTATTTATGTTTTTAAGTCTCACATTTATATGCAACATTTGGTATCATTTAAAGCCCTTAAAAGGTTAATCAAACTACTACCCTATGTTTTACATTTTAGAATGATTGAAGAAAAAACAGTTTTTCGTGTCTTATTACGACATTATTGAAAAAAAGGCCTAACATCAGCAGCTGCGACTCGTGAAATCTGCAACGTAGAAGGCAAGGATGTCCTCAAGGAAAATACAGCTCAATAGTGGTTTTGTCGTTTTAATCAAGGAAATAGCAGTCGTGAAGATAAGGAACGTTCAGGTCGACCATCAGTGATGAACAAAGAGGAGTTTCGTGCCCTGGTGGAGTAGCAGCCTGTACTAGCACCAGCAAGCTGTCCGAGAAGCTGGGCCATTCTCAAATAACCATTGTTCGTCATCTGCATAATTTTGGTTTTGTAAATCAAAATCCACTCCGAGTTCCCCATGAATTGGCAAACATTTAAGCCAAGAGTAGAATAGATCTTTGCGACGGACTACTCAATAAACCCTGAGACAGTCCATTTTGGAAGCGAATTATTACAAGAGATTATTACAAAGTGGATTTTTTCCCATAATTCTAGTTGAGGTAAGCAATGGCTTCAGCATGATCAGCCAACTCAGCAAGTTGTTCGTCAAGGTCGCATTCAAAAGAAGGTGATGTTATGTCTTTGGTAGAATTAAGAGGGAACTGCATGGCATCGAAGTCATTCCCCACCAAACATATAGCCCGGAACTTGTCCTTTCTGATTATCATCTATTTCGATCACTCACACCGTTTACAAGGGAGACTCTTTGGTTCAGAGGAATAGGTCAAAACTTGTATCGCCGATTTTTTTGCCTCCAAGACACCTGCTTGGTATCGCCATGGGATTGAGCAATTGGTATAAAAATGGCTTCGAGTCTTTGAAAACGATGGACTCTATTTCGATGAATAATATAATCAGTGTCATAGAAATTTGTGTAATTATAATAGTCGCATAAAAATGAATAACTTTTGAATCAACCTGGTAAATTAAAATAAATTTAAAAAATAATGGCAATTTTTTTTAAAAACCAGTCACGCTATTTTAAAATATTTTTTGTGAAAATACATTTAGAAGATTTTACCGTGATCATCAGATTACTGATTTTAAGCTTTTACTGCTTATATATATATGAAATTTATGATTGTATAATCTATTACGTAAAATTAACGAAAAACTCTTAACAAATTGGTTGAAATTTAGGATTATGATACCTTTTATTAAAATTTTTTATTACAGTAGATTTCGCTTATAGAGAACTTGCTTAAAGAGAATAAAATCGGTTAAAGAGAATTTTTTGAAAAATAAACTTTGCGAAAAATAACTGAGTTTATTTTTAAAAAATAAATGTGTTGATTATTAAAGTTTTTTTTGATATTTTTTTAAAAATTATCCTTATAAAAAGTATCTGTTAAAGAGAAATATCGGTTATAGAGAACATTTTTTCAAATCCCAAAAATATTCTCTTTAAAGCGGTATCTACTGTATTATTAAACTTTAAAAAAGAAAAATAATTGCAAAATATAAAAAATATTTAATAATATATCAATACGAAATTATACATGTTTTTAGGCACAAATAAAAGATGAAATAATTATAGTTATTTTGATACCATCTTCACATAAATTTATTTGATTTCTATGTGGATTATAAGAATCGAATTTTCATGCTTCGTACAAAAGAAAGCTTTAATAAATGAAGAATATTGCTGATTCTTCTTTAAAATATAGTAATAAATTTTTTGAAGAACGGTAGCTTATTCTAGTAAATTCAGGGATTTTTTACATTGCAATAACAAAATTTAAATTATATCAATAGCTTATGTATCTATCAATCCTAATGGCAGGGAAAATACCGCTTGATCAAATAACAAAATATATGATAATAACTATTTTTTTAAAATAATTACCAATAACGGAAAAAAAGTTAATGATTTTTTAAAAAACAAAAATATGAAACAAAAAAACATTAAAAAAATTTTCTCAATACTAATTTGACCCTGATTTAATTTTAAAAAAAAATAAAACAATTAATGTTTTGTAGACGAAAGAAATCTGAAGAAAAGTTGTTGGAAAAGTTAAAATTACAGGAATTAAAGAGAAAGGAAATGGAGGAAAAGGAACAGAGAGAAGTAAGTTTTTGTTTGTATTTTTTCTTTTTATGTTTTTTTACTTATTTTTCAAATTTTTAATTGATGTTATTTTTAATGAAGTATGTTTTGAATTTTATTTATTGTTCTCCTAATTTTTGAAATAAAAAATATTTTTTACTTTTCTGCAGTATTATTAATACTATAATAGAATTTTGATTTCTGTCTGTATGAAGTTCCCGGAGTTCATTAAAACAAATTTAATTATTTTTTAAAATGACAAAATAACCGATTGATCCGGAATCTACGCGACGAGGCGATTCCAAAGATGTGCCTCTTCCTCCGATCCGACGAGAAGAAGTCGATGAATCAACGATGAAAAGGGTCAACATAAATACAAAAAAAATCAATTTCACCAATACGAAACCCAAAGAAGGAAATATGATGAATTTGGATGAAAAATCGATTGATTCTAGACTTACTCGACGAGAGGAGTTCGAAAATATTGCTCCACTGACGATTAGAGAAATAGAAGTTTGTGAATTCAGTAATAAAAGTATTAATTCATTTAATAAATCGATAAATGAATTACATAATTATCTTTATAATAGAATTATGATTTCTGTCTGTAATTCAGTCTGTGAAGTTCCAGGTAAAAAATTTAATTATTTTTTTTTAATTCTGGAAAAACGGAAAGACTTCCGACCTGCCCCCCCCACAAAAATTAAGAAGAAAATCAATAGCTTAAATTTTTCTAAGACTTGACATCAATATAAAAATAATTTATTTATTTAGTTAATTAATTAATAATTTATTCATGCAATTAATTATGAATTATAAATTTGTGGAGGCAGATCGGAAGTCTTTGCGTTTTTCCAGATATGCTTAACTAATTAATACTATAATTGAATTATGATTTCTGACTGTGTGAAGTTCCCGATGATTAAAGTGATTCGTTTAAAATTCGCCAGACCTGGTGAAACGGGTTCACCCTAGTTTAAATAAGATTAGACATTTTATTTTTTTAATGATTTTAGTAATAATTATTAAAAGTAACTTAATTATTTATAACTTATAATAAATTAAAATACATTAATGAATATTTGAATGAGAAGAAACAAACCTGATTTTTAGTTATCCATTGATTATTACTACATTATCTCAAAGTTTAACATTATATCTACTTATCTTTTGATTAAATGAACTTAAAACGTAATTTTTGGTGCTGTATTATGAACTTCGTTTCTTCTTTTCGACCAACACTCGTCACAAATCTCATCCTATTTTACAATTCAATGTTACTTAGCAAAAAATCTTAATTAAATATATGTATCTTTTTTCAATGTGATGTTGAATAATATAAGTGCATTCCAACTTAAATTGAATTTATACGAATACAAAAAATAAATAAATAGGAGCGCAAATGATTACCATATTTCCTTGTATATTAAACACCTATTTTTGCAAAATTTTAGCCGAAAGCATGAGTGTCTCACCTAACATTTCTTGTTTTTCAATTCAATAATTTCAGTAAACTTTTCCTAAAAGGATTTCTTTTGTTAAAAAATATTCTCTATATTAATCGACGCATTTTTGTGTGTACATTAGAAGGGTTATCATCAGAATTATATTGCTTTTGAAGCACATGTCTAATGTAGAAGTAGATATTTTAGAAGTATGTTATTTTTTTCAAATTTGTATGAGTCCTATAATTAGGGGAGGCTTAGGCATACGACAAGGTTTTCTTTAGTCAATTTATCAGTTTCGTATCTGTTGTGGAAAATTCAGTTTTAAAGGTTTAAAGGAGATTAGTTCTTTGAACATGAAATCAAGCCACGAAAAAAATATACTTTATATACTCGCGTATACGCCGAGAAATGTACCCAAAATCAACTTTTAAAAGCGAGTTCGGATTATCTGTGGGTTATAGAGAAATTTGGATCCAAAAAAAAGGAACCATCAAAAGGTAAAAACAGTTCGTTTATCATAAATGCACATTCTTTCACTTTAGCTTATGTAAATGTCTTTACATGGCATTGTCGGCTCTTTGCATATATTCATGTCTCAATTTTTGCACTTCGGCATATACTCGGATGGGTTAATAGGCAAGTGTATACGGTAACATTTAAGATTAAAAAACTGACTTCATTCTTAGATATCCCTTCTTAGTTCTTTCCTCGTTGAACTTTGAAGATAAATTACACCGATTAAACATTTTCATATGTTGTTTACACTTTTAAAATCTAAGAATTTTTAGTTGAAAATTTGATTACTTGTAATTTTAGACTAAATTAAGACTAAAATGATTAAATTAAATTATTTTTTAGATCAAAAAGAACATTGAAATTCAGAAAGCCTTAAAACTATCAAAACAATTAGCAAAAGATGAAAGGAAATATTTGCACGCTCAAAGGAAAGTCGAATCAATCAGGCTTCTATCCGTTCTAATTGATAGATTAAAGGTATATAAAATGTGTTAAAAATATATATTTTATGATCTTGTAGAAATAGTAATCCTAAGTTTACATTGAAGTATTTTTTTCTATTCTTCATACATAATTATAGATTGCTTGGAAACCTATGTACGCAATCATGTTCGATTGAACGACACAAAATAGCCGGACAATTTCGACTAAAGAATTCTGTTATATAATATTTTGAATTATCTTAGTATTTCCATCTGCTTCTGAAAATTTTGTGATTGCTGATGAAATGTTTTGAATTGTGTGTTGATATTGTGCATGTTGTGTGTTGATTCGGATTGTGTCTCTCCTACCCAGATGGATGATTGGCATTTTCTTTGATTCTTACTAATTAAAAATAATTTAATTTTTTTCTTAATTTTCTGCTCAATTTTTTAAGATATTAAAATTAATTCTAGTTACAATACAGGACGTAAAAATTGCGAAAACTTAACCGTTTCTTACCCTGAATTCTTCTAAAAATTATCATTAAAATGAATTAGATATAGCTTTGAAAAAAAATATTTGTTACGTTACGCAAGGGGGGAGCGGGGTCAGACGTTTTGTTACGGATTGTTACGAGGGAGGAGGGGGGTCAAAAAAAGTTATTTTCGTGTTACTAAATAAGCAAAAGATCCTTAACCAATTAGATTCTTTATAATTAATAATTTTTATTAAAAGATTTTCATTTATTGAAAATAATTAGTTTGAATTCAGAAATATATTGATCAAGAAAAAATTCAAATAGTGACGGCGTTTGTGATAATAATAAATGATTCAAAACTCATATTGATGTAGTTAATAACGACATTATTTGAAATCAATCAATACTGATTTAAATTTGGAATCCTTTCAAACAAAACCTATTATTGAAATCATTTTTTTTCAATTTCGTATTGTACTATTACTTTTTCTTTTTATGTGAAATCGTTTAGTCTCAGTAAATTCGGCGAAATCTAGTTTAAACGCGTTTTCGAATTAGAAGAATTACTCAAACCGATCAAACTCAACGAAAACAATATCAAAGTTGTGGTTTTCAATGACAAATCGATTTTACCATAATAACAATTAATTTAACTATTTATTTAATTTACATATTTATTTATTTTTTACTTTAATTGATTTATTTATTTAAATTATTGAATTACTTTTTTCAATTTAATCAATGGCAAAATATGCATTCTGTCAAACTGAGATTAATTTCCGCTCCATTGACTGTAAAATCAGGAACATGTATCTTGATAATCGTTAAGAGAGTTGATCGCCTAACCACGATGACACAATGAAAAGATTTAAGTTTCCAAAAGGACTTCAATGGCCTGAGCAGTGCCAGCACATTTTTTTGAGAAACTATATTTTCTATTATGGTATCATTTTGCAAGTATCTTCAACGAATCGATTTTTCAAATTTTGATCGAAGATGCTCTTTCATTCGACGGTGCCTAGAGGAGCAGATGCTCCAGGAATGCCTTGTAACAAAGGTAAAATATCGCGTTAGTGTCATGGTGTAGTGTGTGATCCTAATCATTGTTTGTGAATTTGAATAAGAATTCGATTAAAACTTGTTTAAGAAAATGGGTATTGTACATATTTCGATGTTTCATTCACCATCATCAGCGAGTACAATTCTTTAAGAAAGGTTTTTTTAGATATTTATAATTTTTTATAAATCGAAAAACTATCTAAATCCAACAATATCTGTAAAAAATAAAATGAATGTAAAATTTGTACAATGATCGTATTTTAAATATTTTCTATTATTGATAGAAACATAATTCAATATTAATATGCTTTCGATCATCAGCATCAAGAAGAAGAAGAAATAATGAGACGCAAAGAACAAGAACTTGAAGAAGCTAGGCAAAAGCTGGTGGCACTATTTGATTAGAAAAAATTAGATTTAAAAATGGTATTTTTCCAGTTGTCAGAAGAAAGATCCAAATTTGAGGCAATCTCACTAGAAAGAGCCCGGCAGCAGCAAAGAACCAAAGATGATTTGCTTAAAAAAGAACTGGAATTACGGGAAAGATTGATGAGGGTTGAATAATAATACATTTTTGTAATGTCTATTGAAGTTGTTTAGAAATTGATCCATCACAGACATAAAGAGGTCTTGGTCGAGTCTCCTCAGATCGACAGACGCAAGAAAAAGAAACGTTGATGATTTATTATTTTTAAAATTGTGAGATGTGTTAAAATTTTCTATTAATATATTATTGTGCTGATTTCCTTTAGTTATTGATTATTATTGATTATTATTAATTATTTATTATTATTATTAAATGAACAATCAAGTTTTTCATAAATAAAGAATGAATAATTTGTTAATCAGCTTGAAAAAAATGGCAAGTGGTTCAAAACAAACCATTAACACAATTACAATTTATTTTGTAATTAATCTTGACGGTTTATTCGTCATAAACGCAACAAATAGTTTTTAAAAATAAAGTTACTGATATTATGTAGTTGATAATTAGAGATCGAAAAATTACAAGTAATCGTAATTTATTAATTTGAAAATTGATTATTTTTGAAATATATTTTACAAAATCATTCACATATGTATATCATAGACATTTATCAATGCGTTCACTAGATAATTATAGAAAACCATCGGTAAAAACTTTCTAGACAGACCTGTAAAAATCTAAAAACTATTTCCGATAACACTATCTAGAATAAAGAAATTAATTATTAATTTCATATTCTTAAAAAATAATATGACTATTAATCGCAGTTTATGCTATTGTCGTTCTTTGTCATATCAGCATTCAAATTCATCTTTAACAACAAAACTTTATTTATAAAATTTAATTATAGTTGTAAAATTTAATTATAAAAATTATTAAATTTAAATTTACACTAGGCTTCCTATCTTCAAAATTATTTCTTAAAAATATTATAAATTTTATCCTGTTAATTTTTATTTTAAAATTCTTATTCTAAAACTTTTAGTAACCATTTCCTATTCGAATATATAAATTTGATAGAATTGTTAGGTATATGGAAAAATAAATTTTAAATAAAAGTATCAAAAATACGTTTGTTTTAATTAACAAGATAAAATAAGAATTATTTATCTTTTATCAAATCAAAAATAAATTATATATATAAATAATTAAATTAAAAATAGATAGAAAAAATAAATAATATGGAATAAGTTAACAAGTATTTTTTATAAAAAGGTAATCAAATCATTTTAAAAATAAATAAAGAAAATTTATTTTAGAAAGAACAGTATAAAAAAGAGAACAGATTTTTAAAAGGGTTGAAGAAAGTTTTAATTAAAGAAGCAGTGAAGAGAAAGGAAACTTAATTAATTAATAAGGGAACATTTGTTTAACAAGAAAAGATCAGCTAGAGAGATAGGTAAGAATTTTATCTGGAAAAATCTCCGACAATCAAAAACAAATTATATTTAATACTTGACAAAAATAAATCAGACGGGACTGATTTCTTTTGCGAGTAATTCAACCGGAATCATACGATAAAGGCAATATAAAAACTGAAAGTTGAAAATCAAAAAGGGGCAACAGTTTTAAAAAAGTACGAACTGCAAAATTTAAATATAATTATATATTTTTATTTAAAATATTTTTATATATTTTCCTAAAATCAGTAGGGCAGAAGAATTTTCTTCTCCCTTCTTATCTAAAATGTAAAATCTTTAATAGGTTAAGTTTTCCTCAATTACTTTTTAATAATTGTGAAATTGTAAAAATTGTACCTAATAAATAAATATTTTATAAAGACATCTTAGTTTTAATTTCTACTTTATCTAAAAATCACCTTATATACCAACAGAATGTAAACTTTTTTTGGTTTCATAAAGTTATTCAATTTTAGTTGAACTCTTTTAAACAAATCATTTTTAACTTTTTAAAGTTTTATAAACTATATATATTTTTATGTATTTATTTAATTTTTTAAAATTAAACAAAATTTATAAATAATTAAGCAAAACCAATAAAAAATTGAACTAACTTCTCATGATGACAAAATAAAAAATATAATAAAAAAATTTAACCTCACATTCAACATTTTAAAGTGAAAACTTTTATTTTCCAATCATTAAAGTTTTTCAATCTTAAAAAAATTTCATATCAAAAAATTACAATAAAAATATTATTGACTTTAGTAAAATTTTCCAAACAATAAGAAAAATACAATATTCATAAAAATGTGAAATTCATTTCCATTAAATTACATTCGTTGTTTAAATCCATAAAATCCGATATATCCTTGCAGCTATAAACAATCATTTTCAAAAATTATGAATTTTCCTAATTAATTACAAAAGGCAAACAAACAACCGAAATTCTTTTTATTTTTTTCAGAGTAAATTATACACGTGTTGATATTTTTTTTCTATTTTCCATTTCGTATTTTCCAAGAAATTATAGTGATTTTTTGTATCAAATCCAAACCAAAATCCATGAATACCTCGCGATCAAATGACTGAACGATATCCTCATTCGCATTCTTCTATGATCTTAGATA
Source organism: Girardia tigrina (assembly GCA_001938485.1). NCBI lineage: Eukaryota > Metazoa > Platyhelminthes > Tricladida > Dugesiidae > Girardia > Girardia tigrina. The sequence continues at coordinate 10,939 of MQRK01121078.1, forward strand.
ACGACAGCGCTGTTTGTGATAAATCGTCGACGAATTCTTCCAATAGAGAAACATCGAAATCGTTGAGTTCACAAAGTTCTATCAATAGAATCGAGGAGCAAATATTGTTTCACGATGTCGATTTGAATAATTGCTCCGACGAAACGAGTCATCGATCGGACTCACCGAATAACAGTGGCACTTACTCGTGGAAACTCGGAGCGGATTCTGTTGACATCCTCTCCGATAATAATGGTTCTTGTTCTGACTCGAAGATTCTGTCTTCAGATTCGTTTACGATTCCATTTTTCGCCAAGAACGCTTTCAATGGCTCTTCGATATCGAGTTTGTCGTCTTTGACAAGCGCAGCCGATCTTTCTTTGTCTTTCCAATCGTCACCGAATTGTGATAATACTACCAAAGCGAATCACGATAACACAATCGACGGAAAACCGTCTTCGACGAGAATCTCTTCATCGATCGATAAAACTGATTTGAAGACGAATTTCTTTTCGCAAATCACGTGAGAATTTATTTTTTTTGTGATTTCGTTTCAGTAAAATCGGTAAATCTTAATTGACGCGTTTCTTTTTTTTTGAAAAAAATATACTTCGAAATTGTCTCCCGTCAAACAAGAATTTGTTTTCATATCGATTTTTTCTTTCATTATTTTTTAATAGAATTTTCCAACGAAATATTTTTTCTGCAAAATATTAGATCGTCCAGTGTGAAATTTGTGGAACTAAAATCAAAGTTTATTGATAATTTACCAATATAAATATTTATGTCATTCATCAAAGTGTGTGCATTTGTTATCGATACATTTTTTGCCATTTGAGCGGTAGCTTGTTGAGGCCATTTCAATAAAAATTGGTGGTTGAGAACCTATAAATTCCTGGAACACCATTTTTACGACATCTTCGGAATTGATTTTTTTTCTATCGAAAAGGTGTTCAAATTGAGGAAGAAATGGTAGTCAGTTGGGGCTAGGTCTGTTGAGTATGGTAGATAATGCAGAAGTTCCTGTAGTTTTGTCACTGTCTTAAGTGCAGTATGTGGTTTTGGATTGTCTGGAGCAAGATCTGACTCTAAATTTTTACCAAAGAC
>MQRK01121079.1:0-12009 GCA_001938485.1 Girardia tigrina
ATTTAAAATGTAAAAAGAAAATGATTTTCAAGTTATGTGTAATCGATTTAAAAATTACTGGGAGAGAGTAACATGTGAGGCTTTATTAATAATATCCATGGATCCAAAAATTAATATTCAAGCTTCACACTCAAGTTCTTTGTTAAACATTTCCAAACAGAGCCTTTATTACACAATTGATTGCATAGTCACCATTCTAATATATAAGCTGCAAAAACTAATGTTAATTCAGTCTGAAGATGGCATTGGGTAATCCGCCGATATTAATTACAAAACCAAAAATAAATTTTGAAAAATGGCTTTCAGTTTATAATCAATAATATAAATTGCCATTGTTTTTTACATTCATTAGTAAATACTAATTTACTAAATATACCAAAAAAATTATTTTAAAAAAAGAGAAAAAAAGAAAAATCTACCACATTATCAAGTGTAATTATAAATATTATTTTACAAATCAGCTTTAAAACTACTTTATTTTCAACGAAAATTATTTTATCATTATTATAAATAAATAGCCCAAAGTGAATGAACCAACTCATCAAGGGCTTTTAATTACAGTCACAAATAATTGAAATTAATTCGTCTTATAAGTTTTTGTTGTCACATGGTTTATAGATATTTTAAACATTAGTCATTTCCTTTACCTTTTATAAATGGTTAAAAAACATAAATTTTGTTAAACAATTAATTGTTGGTGTTGGAAGGTTTTTAAAAACAATGATAATTTATAAAAAAGTATAACATGTAATAATCAACAAAGAAACTAAGAGTTAATGTGGTAGATTTTTTCTTTTTTTCTCTTTTTAAAATTTAATTAAAAATTAATATAAGTTTTTTAACTTTAAAAATAAGAAGTTGAAAAAGAAAAATATGTTACGTAATATCATAAACCCGAAATATTTTTCTGCGGACGCGCCTGGTTATGCTAGCTATTAGAAACTTTATTTCATCATCCTCATCATTTGAAACACAAAAAAATAAAGTCAGTAATACCCTCGTTCTGGACATTTGTGAATAACTATATTTCACAGATATTGCACAATCAATTCAAGCAAATTCAGTTTTTCACGTCTCAATAAATGCCCAAATACCGATTGTGAAATCTCTATTAATAGACAGTACTTTCTACTCAGATCTTCGAGGAGATGCCCCGATCTAACATTAGTAATAAATACTCATCTTAACATCGAATCACAACTACTGACCTCAATATAAATGTCACCACATTACTTTTCTTCATTATATAATTTTTATACCTTTACTACATGAATTAGCATACATCCACAATTGTACATTAATATACTAATAATAATTTAATTTTTATCTCCAGAATAATAATAAATATAGATATTCATTTTTCCAACTTTCTTTCTTCACTTTCCTTCAATTTATTTTTGTTTATCTAAAATATAAATAATACACTACTTACAAAACAATCAGTAAACCACTATCGATTGGCATTTTTTTTGTATATTATTACCAATATAATCTCTGAATTCATTAAAGTGACACTCAACTTTTGTTAATATCAACAAATAATCGGCGTTTCTAATTTCTCTCATTTTTCTGATATAGTGACTCGATCATTTAAAGTGCACTGAAATGTATTATAAATAATTGTCGTTAGTTTATTTTTTTTAAATAGATCATATCATAAGAATATTTATTTTAACAATGATTTAACTGTAGCATTTAATAAAGTTTTTTAAATTTTAAATGATTTTAATATTGCATTAAAGAATTGATAAAAAAATTTATATTAATTGTCGATTTCTGTTAATTCAATTAAGTAATAATAATGTTTCTTAAAACAATTGTGTTATCAACATATACCAAGGTTGAGTCAAAAGTTATTTATGTTTTTAAGTCTCACATTTATATGCAACATTTGGTATCATTTAAAGCCCTTAAAAGGTTAATCAAACTACTACCCTATGTTTTACATTTTAGAATGATTGAAGAAAAAACAGTTTTTCGTGTCTTATTACGACATTATTGAAAAAAAGGCCTAACATCAGCAGCTGCGACTCGTGAAATCTGCAACGTAGAAGGCAAGGATGTCCTCAAGGAAAATACAGCTCAATAGTGGTTTTGTCGTTTTAATCAAGGAAATAGCAGTCGTGAAGATAAGGAACGTTCAGGTCGACCATCAGTGATGAACAAAGAGGAGTTTCGTGCCCTGGTGGAGTAGCAGCCTGTACTAGCACCAGCAAGCTGTCCGAGAAGCTGGGCCATTCTCAAATAACCATTGTTCGTCATCTGCATAATTTTGGTTTTGTAAATCAAAATCCACTCCGAGTTCCCCATGAATTGGCAAACATTTAAGCCAAGAGTAGAATAGATCTTTGCGACGGACTACTCAATAAACCCTGAGACAGTCCATTTTGGAAGCGAATTATTACAAGAGATTATTACAAAGTGGATTTTTTCCCATAATTCTAGTTGAGGTAAGCAATGGCTTCAGCATGATCAGCCAACTCAGCAAGTTGTTCGTCAAGGTCGCATTCAAAAGAAGGTGATGTTATGTCTTTGGTAGAATTAAGAGGGAACTGCATGGCATCGAAGTCATTCCCCACCAAACATATAGCCCGGAACTTGTCCTTTCTGATTATCATCTATTTCGATCACTCACACCGTTTACAAGGGAGACTCTTTGGTTCAGAGGAATAGGTCAAAACTTGTATCGCCGATTTTTTTGCCTCCAAGACACCTGCTTGGTATCGCCATGGGATTGAGCAATTGGTATAAAAATGGCTTCGAGTCTTTGAAAACGATGGACTCTATTTCGATGAATAATATAATCAGTGTCATAGAAATTTGTGTAATTATAATAGTCGCATAAAAATGAATAACTTTTGAATCAACCTGGTAAATTAAAATAAATTTAAAAAATAATGGCAATTTTTTTTAAAAACCAGTCACGCTATTTTAAAATATTTTTTGTGAAAATACATTTAGAAGATTTTACCGTGATCATCAGATTACTGATTTTAAGCTTTTACTGCTTATATATATATGAAATTTATGATTGTATAATCTATTACGTAAAATTAACGAAAAACTCTTAACAAATTGGTTGAAATTTAGGATTATGATACCTTTTATTAAAATTTTTTATTACAGTAGATTTCGCTTATAGAGAACTTGCTTAAAGAGAATAAAATCGGTTAAAGAGAATTTTTTGAAAAATAAACTTTGCGAAAAATAACTGAGTTTATTTTTAAAAAATAAATGTGTTGATTATTAAAGTTTTTTTTGATATTTTTTTAAAAATTATCCTTATAAAAAGTATCTGTTAAAGAGAAATATCGGTTATAGAGAACATTTTTTCAAATCCCAAAAATATTCTCTTTAAAGCGGTATCTACTGTATTATTAAACTTTAAAAAAGAAAAATAATTGCAAAATATAAAAAATATTTAATAATATATCAATACGAAATTATACATGTTTTTAGGCACAAATAAAAGATGAAATAATTATAGTTATTTTGATACCATCTTCACATAAATTTATTTGATTTCTATGTGGATTATAAGAATCGAATTTTCATGCTTCGTACAAAAGAAAGCTTTAATAAATGAAGAATATTGCTGATTCTTCTTTAAAATATAGTAATAAATTTTTTGAAGAACGGTAGCTTATTCTAGTAAATTCAGGGATTTTTTACATTGCAATAACAAAATTTAAATTATATCAATAGCTTATGTATCTATCAATCCTAATGGCAGGGAAAATACCGCTTGATCAAATAACAAAATATATGATAATAACTATTTTTTTAAAATAATTACCAATAACGGAAAAAAAGTTAATGATTTTTTAAAAAACAAAAATATGAAACAAAAAAACATTAAAAAAATTTTCTCAATACTAATTTGACCCTGATTTAATTTTAAAAAAAAATAAAACAATTAATGTTTTGTAGACGAAAGAAATCTGAAGAAAAGTTGTTGGAAAAGTTAAAATTACAGGAATTAAAGAGAAAGGAAATGGAGGAAAAGGAACAGAGAGAAGTAAGTTTTTGTTTGTATTTTTTCTTTTTATGTTTTTTTACTTATTTTTCAAATTTTTAATTGATGTTATTTTTAATGAAGTATGTTTTGAATTTTATTTATTGTTCTCCTAATTTTTGAAATAAAAAATATTTTTTACTTTTCTGCAGTATTATTAATACTATAATAGAATTTTGATTTCTGTCTGTATGAAGTTCCCGGAGTTCATTAAAACAAATTTAATTATTTTTTAAAATGACAAAATAACCGATTGATCCGGAATCTACGCGACGAGGCGATTCCAAAGATGTGCCTCTTCCTCCGATCCGACGAGAAGAAGTCGATGAATCAACGATGAAAAGGGTCAACATAAATACAAAAAAAATCAATTTCACCAATACGAAACCCAAAGAAGGAAATATGATGAATTTGGATGAAAAATCGATTGATTCTAGACTTACTCGACGAGAGGAGTTCGAAAATATTGCTCCACTGACGATTAGAGAAATAGAAGTTTGTGAATTCAGTAATAAAAGTATTAATTCATTTAATAAATCGATAAATGAATTACATAATTATCTTTATAATAGAATTATGATTTCTGTCTGTAATTCAGTCTGTGAAGTTCCAGGTAAAAAATTTAATTATTTTTTTTTAATTCTGGAAAAACGGAAAGACTTCCGACCTGCCCCCCCCACAAAAATTAAGAAGAAAATCAATAGCTTAAATTTTTCTAAGACTTGACATCAATATAAAAATAATTTATTTATTTAGTTAATTAATTAATAATTTATTCATGCAATTAATTATGAATTATAAATTTGTGGAGGCAGATCGGAAGTCTTTGCGTTTTTCCAGATATGCTTAACTAATTAATACTATAATTGAATTATGATTTCTGACTGTGTGAAGTTCCCGATGATTAAAGTGATTCGTTTAAAATTCGCCAGACCTGGTGAAACGGGTTCACCCTAGTTTAAATAAGATTAGACATTTTATTTTTTTAATGATTTTAGTAATAATTATTAAAAGTAACTTAATTATTTATAACTTATAATAAATTAAAATACATTAATGAATATTTGAATGAGAAGAAACAAACCTGATTTTTAGTTATCCATTGATTATTACTACATTATCTCAAAGTTTAACATTATATCTACTTATCTTTTGATTAAATGAACTTAAAACGTAATTTTTGGTGCTGTATTATGAACTTCGTTTCTTCTTTTCGACCAACACTCGTCACAAATCTCATCCTATTTTACAATTCAATGTTACTTAGCAAAAAATCTTAATTAAATATATGTATCTTTTTTCAATGTGATGTTGAATAATATAAGTGCATTCCAACTTAAATTGAATTTATACGAATACAAAAAATAAATAAATAGGAGCGCAAATGATTACCATATTTCCTTGTATATTAAACACCTATTTTTGCAAAATTTTAGCCGAAAGCATGAGTGTCTCACCTAACATTTCTTGTTTTTCAATTCAATAATTTCAGTAAACTTTTCCTAAAAGGATTTCTTTTGTTAAAAAATATTCTCTATATTAATCGACGCATTTTTGTGTGTACATTAGAAGGGTTATCATCAGAATTATATTGCTTTTGAAGCACATGTCTAATGTAGAAGTAGATATTTTAGAAGTATGTTATTTTTTTCAAATTTGTATGAGTCCTATAATTAGGGGAGGCTTAGGCATACGACAAGGTTTTCTTTAGTCAATTTATCAGTTTCGTATCTGTTGTGGAAAATTCAGTTTTAAAGGTTTAAAGGAGATTAGTTCTTTGAACATGAAATCAAGCCACGAAAAAAATATACTTTATATACTCGCGTATACGCCGAGAAATGTACCCAAAATCAACTTTTAAAAGCGAGTTCGGATTATCTGTGGGTTATAGAGAAATTTGGATCCAAAAAAAAGGAACCATCAAAAGGTAAAAACAGTTCGTTTATCATAAATGCACATTCTTTCACTTTAGCTTATGTAAATGTCTTTACATGGCATTGTCGGCTCTTTGCATATATTCATGTCTCAATTTTTGCACTTCGGCATATACTCGGATGGGTTAATAGGCAAGTGTATACGGTAACATTTAAGATTAAAAAACTGACTTCATTCTTAGATATCCCTTCTTAGTTCTTTCCTCGTTGAACTTTGAAGATAAATTACACCGATTAAACATTTTCATATGTTGTTTACACTTTTAAAATCTAAGAATTTTTAGTTGAAAATTTGATTACTTGTAATTTTAGACTAAATTAAGACTAAAATGATTAAATTAAATTATTTTTTAGATCAAAAAGAACATTGAAATTCAGAAAGCCTTAAAACTATCAAAACAATTAGCAAAAGATGAAAGGAAATATTTGCACGCTCAAAGGAAAGTCGAATCAATCAGGCTTCTATCCGTTCTAATTGATAGATTAAAGGTATATAAAATGTGTTAAAAATATATATTTTATGATCTTGTAGAAATAGTAATCCTAAGTTTACATTGAAGTATTTTTTTCTATTCTTCATACATAATTATAGATTGCTTGGAAACCTATGTACGCAATCATGTTCGATTGAACGACACAAAATAGCCGGACAATTTCGACTAAAGAATTCTGTTATATAATATTTTGAATTATCTTAGTATTTCCATCTGCTTCTGAAAATTTTGTGATTGCTGATGAAATGTTTTGAATTGTGAGTTGATATTGTGCATGTTGTGTGTTGATTCGGATTGTGTCTCTCCTACCCAGATGGATCATTGGCATTTTCTTTGATTCTTACTAATTAAAAATAATTTAATTTTCTGCTCGATTTTTTAAGATATTAAAATTAATTCTAGTTACAATACAGGACGTAAAAATTGCGAAAACGTAACCGTTTCTTACCCTGAATTCTTCTAAAAATTATCATTAAAATGAATTATATATAACTGAAAAAATATTTGTTACGTTACGCAAGGGGGGAGCGGGGTCAGACGTTTTGTTACGGATTGTTACGAGGGAGGAGGGGGATCAAAAAAAGGTTATTTTCGTGTTACTGAATAAGCAAAAGATCCTTAACCAATTAGATTCTTTATAATTAATAATTTTTATTAAAAGATTTTCATTTATTGAAAATAATTAGTTTGAATTCAGAAATATATTGATCAAGAAAAAATTCAAATAGTGACGGCGTTTGTGATAATAATAAATGATTCAAAACTCATATTGATGTAGTTAATAACGACATTATTTGAAATCAATCAATACTGATTTAAATTTGGAATCCTTTCAAACAAAACCTATTATTGAAATCATTTTTTTTCAATTTCGTATTGTACTATTACTTTTTCTTTTTATGTGAAATCGTTTAGTCTCAGTAAATTCGGCGAAATCTAGTTTAAACGCGTTTTCGAATTAGAAGAATTACTCAAACCGATCAAACTCAACGAAAACAATATCAAAGTTGTGGTTTTCAATGACAAATCGATTTTACCATAATAACAATTAATTTAACTATTTATTTAATTTACATATTTATTTATTTTTTACTTTAATTGATTTATTTATTTAAATTATTGAATTACTTTTTTCAATTTAATCAATGGCAAAATATGCATTCTGTCAAACTGAGATTAATTTCCGCTCCATTGACTGTAAAATCAGGAACATGTATCTTGATAATCGTTAAGAGAGTTGATCGCCTAACCACGATGACACAATGAAAAGATTTAAGTTTCCAAAAGGACTTCAATGGCCTGAGCAGTGCCAGCACATTTTTTTGAGAAACTATATTTTCTATTATGGTATCATTTTGCAAGTATCTTCAACGAATCGATTTTTCAAATTTTGATCGAAGATGCTCTTTCATTCGACGGTGCCTAGAGGAGCAGATGCTCCAGGAATGCCTTGTAACAAAGGTAAAATATCGCGTTAGTGTCATGGTGTAGTGTGTGATCCTAATCATTGTTTGTGAATTTGAATAAGAATTCGATTAAAACTTGTTTAAGAAAATGGGTATTGTACATATTTCGATGTTTCATTCACCATCATCAGCGAGTACAATTCTTTAAGAAAGGTTTTTTTAGATATTTATAATTTTTTATAAATCGAAAAACTATCTAAATCCAACAATATCTGTAAAAAATAAAATGAATGTAAAATTTGTACAATGATCGTATTTTAAATATTTTCTATTATTGATAGAAACATAATTCAATATTAATATGCTTTCGATCATCAGCATCAAGAAGAAGAAGAAATAATGAGACGCAAAGAACAAGAACTTGAAGAAGCTAGGCAAAAGCTGGTGGCACTATTTGATTAGAAAAAATTAGATTTAAAAATGGTATTTTTCCAGTTGTCAGAAGAAAGATCCAAATTTGAGGCAATCTCACTAGAAAGAGCCCGGCAGCAGCAAAGAACCAAAGATGATTTGCTTAAAAAAGAACTGGAATTACGGGAAAGATTGATGAGGGTTGAATAATAATACATTTTTGTAATGTCTATTGAAGTTGTTTAGAAATTGATCCATCACAGACATAAAGAGGTCTTGGTCGAGTCTCCTCAGATCGACAGACGCAAGAAAAAGAAACGTTGATGATTTATTATTTTTAAAATTGTGAGATGTGTTAAAATTTTCTATTAATATATTATTGTGCTGATTTCCTTTAGTTATTGATTATTATTGATTATTATTAATTATTTATTATTATTATTAAATGAACAATCAAGTTTTTCATAAATAAAGAATGAATAATTTGTTAATCAGCTTGAAAAAAATGGCAAGTGGTTCAAAACAAACCATTAACACAATTACAATTTATTTTGTAATTAATCTTGACGGTTTATTCGTCATAAACGCAACAAATAGTTTTTAAAAATAAAGTTACTGATATTATGTAGTTGATAATTAGAGATCGAAAAATTACAAGTAATCGTAATTTATTAATTTGAAAATTGATTATTTTTGAAATATATTTTACAAAATCATTCACATATGTATATCATAGACATTTATCAATGCGTTCACTAGATAATTATAGAAAACCATCGGTAAAAACTTTCTAGACAGACCTGTAAAAATCTAAAAACTATTTCCGATAACACTATCTAGAATAAAGAAATTAATTATTAATTTCATATTCTTAAAAAATAATATGACTATTAATCGCAGTTTATGCTATTGTCGTTCTTTGTCATATCAGCATTCAAATTCATCTTTAACAACAAAACTTTATTTATAAAATTTAATTATAGTTGTAAAATTTAATTATAAAAATTATTAAATTTAAATTTACACTAGGCTTCCTATCTTCAAAATTATTTCTTAAAAATATTATAAATTTTATCCTGTTAATTTTTATTTTAAAATTCTTATTCTAAAACTTTTAGTAACCATTTCCTATTCGAATATATAAATTTGATAGAATTGTTAGGTATATGGAAAAATAAATTTTAAATAAAAGTATCAAAAATACGTTTGTTTTAATTAACAAGATAAAATAAGAATTATTTATCTTTTATCAAATCAAAAATAAATTATATATATAAATAATTAAATTAAAAATAGATAGAAAAAATAAATAATATGGAATAAGTTAACAAGTATTTTTTATAAAAAGGTAATCAAATCATTTTAAAAATAAATAAAGAAAATTTATTTTAGAAAGAACAGTATAAAAAAGAGAACAGATTTTTAAAAGGGTTGAAGAAAGTTTTAATTAAAGAAGCAGTGAAGAGAAAGGAAACTTAATTAATTAATAAGGGAACATTTGTTTAACAAGAAAAGATCAGCTAGAGAGATAGGTAAGAATTTTATCTGGAAAAATCTCCGACAATCAAAAACAAATTATATTTAATACTTGACAAAAATAAATCAGACGGGACTGATTTCTTTTGCGAGTAATTCAACCGGAATCATACGATAAAGGCAATATAAAAACTGAAAGTTGAAAATCAAAAAGGGGCAACAGTTTTAAAAAAGTACGAACTGCAAAATTTAAATATAATTATATATTTTTATTTAAAATATTTTTATATATTTTCCTAAAATCAGTAGGGCAGAAGAATTTTCTTCTCCCTTCTTATCTAAAATGTAAAATCTTTAATAGGTTAAGTTTTCCTCAATTACTTTTTAATAATTGTGAAATTGTAAAAATTGTACCTAATAAATAAATATTTTATAAAGACATCTTAGTTTTAATTTCTACTTTATCTAAAAATCACCTTATATACCAACAGAATGTAAACTTTTTTTGGTTTCATAAAGTTATTCAATTTTAGTTGAACTCTTTTAAACAAATCATTTTTAACTTTTTAAAGTTTTATAAACTATATATATTTTTATGTATTTATTTAATTTTTTAAAATTAAACAAAATTTATAAATAATTAAGCAAAACCAATAAAAAATTGAACTAACTTCTCATGATGACAAAATAAAAAATATAATAAAAAAATTTAACCTCACATTCAACATTTTAAAGTGAAAACTTTTATTTTCCAATCATTAAAGTTTTTCAATCTTAAAAAAATTTCATATCAAAAAATTACAATAAAAATATTATTGACTTTAGTAAAATTTTCCAAACAATAAGAAAAATACAATATTCATAAAAATGTGAAATTCATTTCCATTAAATTACATTCGTTGTTTAAATCCATAAAATCCGATATATCCTTGCAGCTATAAACAATCATTTTCAAAAATTATGAATTTTCCTAATTAATTACAAAAGGCAAACAAACAACCGAAATTCTTTTTATTTTTTTCAGAGTAAATTATACACGTGTTGATATTTTTTTTCTATTTTCCATTTCGTATTTTCCAAGAAATTATAGTGATTTTTTGTATCAAATCCAAACCAAAATCCATGAATACCTCGCGATCAAATGACTGAACGATATCCTCATTCGCATTCTTCTATGATCTTAGATAACGACAGCGCTGTTTGTGATAAATCGTCGACGAATTCTTCCAATAGAGAAACATCGAAATCGTTGAGTTCACAAAGTTCTATCAATAGAATCGAGGAGCAAATATTGTTTCACGATGTCGATTTGAATAATTGCTCCGACGAAACGAGTCATCGATCGGACTCACCGAATAACAGTGGCACTTACTCGTGGAAACTCGGAGCGGATTCTGTTGACATCCTCTCCGATAATAATGGTTCTTGTTCTGACTCGAAGATTCTGTCTTCAGATTCGTTTACGATTCCATTTTTCGCCAAGAACGCTTTCAATGGCTCTTCGATATCGAGTTTGTCGTCTTTGACAAGCGCAGCCGATCTTTCTTTGTCTTTCCAATCGTCACCGAATTGTGATAATACTACCAAAGCGAATCACGATAACACAATCGACGGAAAACCGTCTTCGACGAGAATCTCTTCATCGATCGATAAAACTGATTTGAAGACGAATTTCTTTTCGCAAATCACGTGAGAATTTATTTTTTTTGTGATTTCGTTTCAGTAAAATCGGTAAATCTTAATTGACGCGTTTCTTTTTTTTTGAAAAAAATATACTTCGAAATTGTCTCCCGTCAAACAAGAATTTGTTTTCATATCGATTTTTTCTTTCATTATTTTTTAATAGAATTTTCCAACGAAATATTTTTTCTGCAAAATATTAGATCGTCCAGTGTGAAATTTGTGGAACTAAAATCAAAGTTTATTGATAATTTACCAATATAAATATTTATGTCATTCATCAAAGTGTGTGCATTTGTTATCGATACATTTTTTGCCATTTGAGCGGTAGCTTGTTGAGGCCATTTCAATAAAAATTGGTGGTTGAGAACCTATAAATTCCTGGAACACCATTTTTACGACATCTTCGGAATTGATTTTTTTTCTATCGAAAAGGTGTTCAAATTGAGGAAGAAATGGTAGTCAGTTGGGGCTAGGTCTGTTGAGTATGGTAGATAATGCAGAAGTTCCTGTAGTTTTGTCACTGTCTTAAGTGCAGTATGTGGTTTTGGATTGTCTGGAGCAAGATCTGACTCTAAATTTTTACCAAAGAC
>MQRK01121128.1:0-10212 GCA_001938485.1 Girardia tigrina
TTTTTTGAAAATGTTAAGATACTTAAAAGAAAGAAATTCAATATACAGCAAAGAAGAAACAGAAAACCATAAAGAGTTTCTAGAAACATCAATAGAATAAAAAAACAAGTTCTGCTGGTATCACACTAAATTTAAAGGCAATGCGCTTAAATGCCAGTACCCTTGCTCATTCAAACAAAAAACATATGCACAAAAACCAAGGATTCGAACGTTTTAAAATTCCAAAATCAAAAAAGTTCAAAAAAAGATTATGTGGAAGAGATAACAACACCAATACAAAAAGGAAAACTCTTTCATAAAAATTTTGACTGTAACAAAACCAAAACAGAATTTTTCGAAATAAAACAAGCAACAGAAACACAAAATAACCATGTTCATGACAAAATTATCAAAAGAATTTCTTCAAACTAGCAGAGAAAAAAACACAAAATATTTACTTTAGTAACTTAAATATTTATTTTTTAAAACACAAATCTTTAATCGTTAATCTGACTCCAATTAATTAGTAAGGACTTCCAACATAAATATGTAAATAATGAACACAAATTCTTTTATGAAACTTTATTTTCAAATAGCAAAAAAGAACACGTCAAAAATAATAAGATTTCAATTCTTTGATGACAGAACACAAACACAAATCAATATTTCGTGCGAGTTAACAGATTATAGTACAAAACTGTGAATCTCCAAAACGAACGATAATTTTTAAATTAATTAAAACCTTTTTCTCCCATACGGGATACTTATGGTTTTATACAATAAATATATTAAAGAACAATTAGTAATTTTACTTGACTTCCTTTTTTGTTAGTCGTTAAAAGAAATTTTTGGGCAAACTAAACTAAATTTGCTGCTGTTTATATAGTGGTTTTCATCAGCCTTGAAAATTGATCAAATAAAACAAAGACTTAAATATTTTTAATTTTCAATTCCAAATTTTGTTAAACTAAATATTATTTTGTATGAAATTACTAATTTTACCAAAAGAATTATTTTAAATTTTTTCTACATAAAGTTTTGTTAAAAATGTTCATATGTATTTTTCGAAACCCTAACACATAGCACAGACGAAAACTGCAACAGATGACAACATTGATCCGTTGCTTATCTTGAAGGCTTAAGTAACGAATGAAAACCTCTAGCAAAAGAATGAAGGTCTCCGAAAAGAACTTGTTAGTGCGCTTGAGAGTTTGTATGCCTATCACGATTCTGCCATCGACCTGCATGATTACTGACGAGCCATGAAGAGGTTGGTGACCCACGAAACCAGGCTTCGTGAGATAGAGCAGCTCTTTACAAAGCAGCTCCATTGCAACAAGTAAGAAATAAGCGGACAGGATAGCTTGAATTGATATCCATGACAAATCCATGCAATTGGCCGTCAAAAATTATCGAGTTGCCACCGATGTGCAAGTAAGAATAGGTATATAAACTATCTATATCAAAAGCAAATTAATTTTTTAAAAAAATGTTTGCGGTAACTTTTTTCCAAGTATGGAAAAGGTTTGTAGAAAGTTGCATAGCATTTAGTAATGCCGTCTCCTAACGAATACTGAACTCACATTCTTCTTTGTACAAAAGATTTAGAATTTTTGTCTAATTAATAATTCAGTCTTTAAAAGTTGTAAAACCAAAGATGTAATATATGAAATGCAAAAATAAAACAAATACCAAAAAATGCGAAATATAAATTATAATTATTTACGACTAAAAAGCACACGAGACTCGAAATTATTACAAAACATTTTATCGTTTTAATCACATTAGAATTAAAAGTTCTCGAAATGAATTTTCACTAAATTATTTTCAATAAGTAAATCTGTTTGAAACACAAATAATATCTCCATCGCGTAAATGAAGGGAATTCGGTGTGTCATTCGGTTGTATTTCTTCTCTGTTTTTATTGCCTAACGTAAAAACAAATTCCTTCCAAAATAAAACGCCCATCCTTGTGCAGAACGCTGTCATGGCGAGCAACATGGGGGCCCCTGTGAACATTCGGAATCTCATTGTCATTGCGTTTGGTAAAAGGAAGGTCAAAAATACCCATTGGAAATGTTCGGGCACATCGGCATCTTGATCATCTGCGTCATTTACGGTATCATTCTGATCGAAGTCATTCGATTTGGATTTGTTTTGATTATAATGTGGTAAAGGATTCATGCCTTGCAACAGCCACAGAGCGTTCGACTGTGACTTACAACTTATTAATTTATTGATCTATTTGTGAATCGATTTTATGATATTAAATATCATTGAATCAAATGAATTTTATATTTTCTTAAAAAGGCAATGAAATAATTTTTAAGCCAAAGTTTATTAATTTCGATCGTTTAACCGTCATCGTCAGAACAAATGATTTTTCACATGAAATTTACTTATATAATGCAGTTATTGATTGTGCAATCAATACGTAATGAGTACATCATTTAAAAACTCTCAAAAAAGTTGTTTTGTACTCATCTCGTGTATATTTCTCTTTCAGTTTTGACTTTAGCTTGATTTATAATGAGCATACTTGTTGTTACCTGTGCAAACTACTCTAGTTTATTGTTCTTCCCTGTTACAGCTTCTCTATAACTTTTGGTTCTACTCTGCATCCTGTTATCTCTCGCTGTATTTATTTGTTCCTCTACAATTTTGACCTCAAGTATCATCTTAATCTTCTCTTTTATTTGTTCTACTACTTTTACTTTGTTCATCCACACTTCTTTCTTGATATCGATGTCATCACAACAGTTCATTAATAGTTTTTCTATTATACTCTCTTTTGATTTCTTTCTGCTAGATTTTCTATCTTTTCAAAAGACTTCCGGTATATCATCCTTCATCCTATGCCGGCACACTTCTGATCAATCTTCAAATATTGTGGATGTCCGACCAAATGTTTTTCGAAGTCCGTATTTATATCCTATTATTGACTTGTCAAGTGGCCTTGTACTTTTCTTTCAGGTCTCTGTCCAACAGAAATAAGACTAATTTCCTGTTTTTGCTTTGTGACTCCAGAGAAAGGGAATAACAATAACCTAACCGAAACCACAGGTAGATATTTGACGACCGTTCAAAGGTCGAACGAAGGGGTGCCACAGACCTCTCTGACAACCAATAGTCGTAGCGACAAACTTTGATCTCAACCTTTTAGTAAAATTTGTCGATTGAGGTTAAGTCAAGCTTGAAGTCTGTACGACGAGCAATTTCTGCGGTTGATAAAGATGGCGCAGTATATGAAGAAGTCTGCACCTGAAAATAAGAATACGAGATCGACTTTTAGACCTTTCCAGGTCAACGATTGCTTGAAAAAAGATTTATAAAAATATTTACCAATTTATAAGACTGAATTTAATTTTCGGTAATTATCGTTTGTAAAAGAATGTTTTATCGGAATTTGTGAATAAATTAATGTTGATAATATTTTATTGAAATTATTTTTTTCAATTTCAAAAATGTAAATTTGGTAAATGATTATTTTTGAATAGAATTTGGAATTTTTAAATAATAAAAAAATTATATCGTTTTTTGAATAAATACTTTTGAGATTGCGCAAACACAATAAATAATATATAATAAAAATTGATTCTAATAAAGATTTTAAACACATTTCTTGTTGTTCTTGCGAATTAAATTAAAATTCGAAATGGACCACTAAAACTGTAATGCAACAAAATGACTGCGGTTTACGACAACACATTGCAAGTCAATTTTAAAGAAGTTCTTGAAGATTCACTGATTTTACTGACGGTGTATTATGAAATAGATGACGTAGTTTCCGTTATGCATGATTATTCATCAAAGTTAAACAAAAAACAGAAACTAAAGTCGTGTCAGAAATTACAAAATTGGTTTCATGGAATAGTTCCTTTGAAAGATATAATAGAACAAGAACTAGTCCTCATTAGAGTCATATATAACGAGGGTACAATTCTTATGGGACATGAGAAGAGACAATTTGGGGTCCTATGCTTACAGGAGGTAAAAGTATAGTCGAATTCCATATTAACGAAAACCCCGGTTGAACGAAAGAATAGTGAAGCCACTGCCAAGATCCCGAACATTGTATGTATATTAACACCCGTTTAAACGAACTTCATTTAAACGAAAACCCTGATTTCTTTCTCACTTATGAAGACATTCTTAAGCAATTCTGAGATAAAAATGACAAAAAAGAGGAAGAAGAAAATGATTCTCCTCAACTCCAGCAGTGCTACTATCTGACGCAATTCCTTGTCTCTCTGTGATTTGTCAGTTCTGCGATGAACAAAGAATACAATGAAATTTTTCTGTTGCAAATTTAGAAGCCGCTCAGATGCGATCGGCCTTGAGGCGAAGACGAAAAACCACGCTGGACTGTTTTTTTCCGTGTTGTTAAAATATGAATATTTTATGCTTTTTTAATAAATCGTATGAATTTTTTATTCTTTTAATAATGAAACCTCGTTTCAAAAATCATTTTCTAGATCCCCGCACATTTCGTTAAACCGGAATTTGACTGTATATACAATTAACCATAGACAGACACACTTTACCAGGGACAGAATGCCATGACTCTGCAAGAAGCAGTCTGTGATCACAATGCCTGTGTTCAGAGGTTCCGGAAACTTATGTAGTCAGCTTAAAGAATGTTCTGGATATTCTGACTGCAGTTACAAAGTTGTATGCAGCATCTCGTGTGTTTTCTGAATTCGGCGTAATAAATGCTTACTGACGTCTGGAACGTTTAGGGGGTAGAAATATTTGCAAAATACGTTACATTGCTTTGAAGAAAAGGTAATTTTGACTTTTTCATGTCAATGATATTTGTTCGGCTTCTTCATTCATAGTATTTTTCCTAATTTGTTGTGGGAAGAAAAACAGAACACAACAATCGTGTTAACATTTTGATTTCCATCGCAATAACATTTCAACGATTGTATAAAAGGTATAGCCGGGAAATCTGCCTCCGTGGGTTTTTTGATTTGCAGTCGGGGAATTGTTTTGACATCGAATAAAGATAATTCAGTCAAATTTTCAGTTTTTTATCCCAAACAGTTTTTGAATATTTAAAAAAACAGTTTTTCGATTTTATTTTTTTTAATAGTAAAATTCAAAATAAGTCAATATCCATTTTCCCTCATTTTTATGAGTAAAAGACATTAACAAAATATTACTGTAAATCTCAGATGGAAAGTCGATTTCAAAAAAAAGAAATAAAAATAAAATCAATTTTCATCCCATTCTTGAAGTGTCCAGCGCCAAATTTTTAGAAGGAAATGTTTTTTTACTCCTTTACACTCAGGATTTTTATTCATTTTTTTGAAGGGGTGGTGCATAATAAAAAAAATAAAAACTATTTTCTTTTAAATATCTTGTTTAAAACTCTAATTAAATCTAAATATTTAAACAAATATTTTGAGTATTATCTAACTGAAATATATAAAAAATAATTTTTCAACTGCAAATATACACTTTATTCATTAAAATATTTAGCAAATTTAGAAAATAAAAAAAATTAGGAAAAATCACGTTTAACTGTGTCATGTACAAGTTTGATTTTAAAATCACAGTTTCATAAAAAACATTTTTTAATCAATCGCTTTTAAATTAACCTGCTTCTCAATCGAATCGCTCCCAACAATAAATCGATATCATTATCATCAATGGCACGATGAAAGATAGCGGGTCAAGAACTTGAAAACACTCATTGAATTGAAAAGGAAGTAAATTCGAAAATACTTAAAACTTTATAAAAAAACTAGTTCATACCTTTTTTTTCAAAGATAACATATTTTTAAGTTTTAATTTTTTTTAAAGACATCTGTAGTATAACCATTTGGTATCTTCTTTAAAGTCGTTGTATAGTACTTAAGCAACTTCATCATTGTCTCCACTTATAAAACAATATTTAAAAAAATATTTTACTAAAGATTTTGTGAACAATTTTACTTTTCTTCACTTTAAAGTTTCTTGAGACATAAAAAACTATCAAACTCATGATACAGATATTAAAAATTATTTGGAATCTCAAAATTGAATGGACTGCAAAAGAAGATCTTTCTAATATCTTAGAAATAAGATACTTACTTCATAAAAAATTCACGTAAAAGCATAAAAGTTGATGATAAATTTATAATTTGAAAATAAAATTTATTCTTCATTAAAATAAATAAAAACTTTTTAATGAAAATAATAAAATAATATTTGCATCGCCAGAATAATTAAAACAGAAACAATGTTATTTACATAATTTAGGATCATCACAAACATTAGACAAATTGTACTCTTCCGGATTTATTCAAAGAATCTCTACTACTACCATTCTCTAAATGACCGAGCATCTCGTTATCCCTCTTCAATTTTTCACAAAAGAGCTGAATGAAACAATTATATAATATTAAATACCAATTTTTACGAAACTTGTTTAAGAATGTTATAAAAAAATTTGCAACGAAGTAAAATAATTGATTAAATCAAATTCATTACATTTCAATATGGTCTGAAACATTATTTTTTAATAAAATTGAGTGTATAAAACAAATGGTTCATAGAAAAGAAGTGAAAGAAGTTGTAAAGTTTTGTTTGCTACAATAAATTAAAAGTTTTTCAAGAAAGAGGTTGACTTATTTAAAATACAATTAAAGGAATGAGTTCTTTAAGACATTATTTGTACTGTGTTGTCAGTTACTGGTTTTTAATTAAATAATTTTCGTATTTTGGTTAGGTCGGTGTCGGTAAAAACGAGTCAGTTTTATCACTACCAAATATATCCAATTAAAGTCACAATTGACAAATAATTAAGTTATCATAAATAGTTAAAAATGATCTTTTATTTTTATGTGAATAAAAATAAAAGTTAATTGTTTTTATCAATGCAAATAAAAAATAATTAATAATATGAAGTAATTGCATTAATATTTGGTATTAACAATAACATAATATTTATTCAATCTTAGCCGCTGAACAGTTTTGCCCAAGCGTTGCTCGGGTAGCCCACATGCTGACGTACTGACTTCCTCGAGTGTAACTCGGTCAAATGTTTTTGCAGGTTTATACGAGTATGGGCATGCCTAAAATACTCCCGTTTATTTCTCTCGATATTATGGTATTTAGAATATTTTATTCAGTGTTCACAGTTGTTTACTGAAGCGTGTAATGTAAAGCGTGTTGTGTTAACACTACTTATCTCGATGAATGAGTAAGTCTCATGAAGCTTTGATGTTCATACAATGAATTAGAACCTCTAGAATAACGACGATGACCCATTATATACATGAAATTTTCTACTGGCAAATATAAAATATAAACAATATAAAAGTTTTAAATGTCGTAGAAAAGATCAAAAATATCTTTAAAAATGTAAATATCCAAATTAAGCGACTTTCATGGTCGTATTAACAATCAGATTCATTTCAATAACAGACAATTTTTTAATGCATGAACAGTGTAAGAACATTAAAATATTTATTTTTTAAAAGGTATGAATAAACGTTGTAGATAAATAAATTATTTCGGAAGATAAATAAATGATTCCAGAAGATAAATTTAGATGATTTTTCACCAAATGCTGACTTAAATCTAATGGTCGATGCGTCTGCGACATCTAATATTAATGTGTCAGGTTCATAATAACAGTTGTCAAATTGTTTGGTACATGTCTTAATTGATTTGAATATGAATTCGAAATCTTGGTTGTGTTAATTTGTGTAAATTGCTATGTCGAGTGGATGAAAGCTTTTTTTATCTGTTGTTCCAACCATCAACACTGGATATCCTTGATAAATCAGTTTGTATGTTGTATCGGTACAAAGGTGTTTTGATTTTTGGCATAATGAGGTCTATCGTTTTGTTGTTATCCAGATATTGAACTTGGGTTCCATTTTACCAGTTGATGGGTTCACTTCCGTCCCACTGATGCTTTACGTAAATATGATTTAAATATTGGTTGTATGGGATTTGACCTCTCACACTGCACCATTCATCTAATTCTACTAAATTAATGCATGTTTTGGATTCATTTTTTCTTTATTGTCTGTTTTTTGATCTGTTCTTCTTTTATTTCATCTGGCTTTTGAAAGTCCACAAATATGGCCATAATCGCTTCTTTTATCTCATCCGATATTCCCGGATTGTTTAGCTTCACTTGCTCATTGTGGTTTGTTTCTGATCGATACATTGACAAATCTTCTTTATCGTGGTGATAAATTATGAACATTTTGGCAGGGCATCCACAAGAAGCTTTGAATTTACATTTGTAGATTTGCTTTATTCTTCAGTTTGCTAGGCCCGTAGATCTGATTTCAACTATAAATTGTCTTACATTTCACAGTCTTGAGCATTGTCTTTTTCATTTAATGTATTTCTTCTTTTCGTACGTTGCATTTTTTCCACGCTTATTGTTAGATCTTTCATTATTTTTATTTACTTGCTATGACGTTGTTGGTTGATTTGGGATTTAGATGAATTCTTCTTCACTGTTACCTTTTTTAGTTAAAATTTTACCTTTTTAATTTTAAATTTTTAACATTAAAATTTATCTGCTGGTTTCATTTATTTATCTTCAGTTTTAATTCATTTATCTACTGGTATAATTTAAAAAATTATCTTCTAGTTTAATTCACTTATATTCTAGAATACTTTTTTTATCTAAAATAATTTATTCCCTTTTTAAAATTCAATATTTAATTAAAGTTTGGTTAATAATTTTCGGAGTTATAGTTTCTTTAGGTTAACAATCTAAACATTACAGACATAATTTTCCCCTCAATTATTAAAAGTAAATTAAAATAAAAGCATAAATCCTACGGGTATGCAAATGGATAAGTCTAATGTCTCGCTGAATATTTTGTCAAACAAATTCAGAACATCTTGAGAATTGTCTTCTTTGAACCGGCGAAATAAATTTATAATATTTTTTTCTAAGTTTTTCTGACTTTTTCTGAATTCCGTCAACATAGTCTCACTGGTTGATAAAATATTTGTTTGGAAGTTTTTGCTTTCATAAAGATGGGCAAAATCCTTTGAAAATTTCCACATAGACATGGCAATAACCATGGATATTAGAAAATTAGACAAATCTTCGAATATTCTGTGAATTCGATCAACTTGGGAGTGCATTTTACTGGAATGCTGTGGATTTGACAAATATTGATCTAGAGTTTCTTTTAACTATTAGAAAAATAATTAGAATTTAATAAAATATAAAATATTAGAAATAAATCAAATGCAAATATAAATACTGAGAAAAAATTTATATGAAGGTAAATTAAGAAAATTATTGTGAGACTTATCTAGAGATCTTAAGTTCATGTCAGCTATTTAGGATATATTTTCAGTTCTCTCTTTTCAAAAAATCTTAAAAGGTTAATGAATAATTTATTAAAATTGTTTTCTTTGAAATGATAAAAATAGCTCTATTTGATCAGAACTAGTTATTTTTGAATTCATAGGTATTAAAAAAGGTTTTCGCAAATACACAAAAAGAATTTGCAAAATTTACCCTTGGAAGTCTGTCGGTTTGATAACATCACAAATCTATTAAAAACTTACAAAATTAAGCTGATATGTTTATGAAAGACCGATGGAAACATTCTTCAACTGCTTATAAAAAGAAAGTTAAATGAAGATTTCTTCAATCATGGATATGAAACATTTTCATAGTGTAGTGGCTTTTGTATCCTATTTTATACTACAGACATTTGAAATTTTTATTTGAAAGTAATTTAATCTCATTTTGAAATTCGAATATTTAATATAATATTAAATAAACTGCAGTTTTACATAAATAAATTTAATTAATTAATATTTTTAAAGGATGATGTTCAATAATTTAAACTATAGGTTTTTGCATTCATTTGACCAGAAACAACAATTGAATTGCCGTTTCCCACATTCAATTTACCTAAAACGTAAATTGATTTAATTATTTAAAAATTCAATTTTTTCAATTCTAATTATAACATTCAATTTTCAATTCTAATGGAAAATTCTAATCCTAATAAACGAGTCTATCAACGCATTTCAGACGAAGATAGGAAGCGTATTATAGACTCATTTGAAAGTCAAGACCAAGATTATGTGAAGGTCGCGGATTTACTGAATATCAAAAGGGAATCGGTAAGGTCAATTATTCGGAATTATTTAAAAAATGATCAAATAACCAAATTAAAACGTGGTGGAGCACATAATACAAAAGTAGACGATGATATGAAAGAAGTCCTTTTTCAAATAATTGAAGAAAAT